>CAJHQP010005858.1:0-42617 GCA_905132765.1 Moricandia arvensis
CCAACAACACGCCATTTGGGGGTAATTTTCTCCGCTAAGTGGTTTATCGCCTCTGATATGGTGACGTAGGGACATCATAGTCACCAAACATGGTGTTTTGTTGAGCTTTTAAGCTTCCATGGAGATTTCCATCAATTAAAGTTCGAGACGTGTTTCACCTGACGTTTGATATTTAAAGCTTCTCTGTTCTCTTGTGCTCGTTGTTTCCTCTTTGACAATCTCTAATGGATGGAAAAGTCTGATCTCATCAAATAGGATGGACTTGTATTTGATGAGCTGAAGGTTGTGGCGAAGAAATTCGTTTTAGGTTATGTGGAGAGATGCAAGCTCTCTGGTCAGCCGCAGATGTCATGACAAGGAAGAGCAACGTTCGTTCTACTTTCGTGGCAACATATATTTTGCTGTTATTTTCCAATTTATCCTTTTTAATATTATTTAATTGTTTAAGGGAAATCAACCTTAGAGATATACTATTTGTTTTTCTCTTAAGAATTCCAACGTAAAAAATGATAAAAAAAAATTTTTATTTAAAGAGTGTAAGTATTCATTATATCTCGTCACATAATTCTAAACTAATGTAGATTTAGCCGGTTTGAGAGTTAAATGGGCTAATTTGGGTTTTGAGGATGAGATTTCGAAGTTAAAAACTGAACCTTCCGTGACTTCTTCATTAAGTGAGACAACAGAGCGTATACGGTTTCCATCATGTGATGCTTCTGCTGCTGAACTGTCGAGCGCACATTGTCATAGCTCATATATCTGTCTAGTGAGTATTCACTTGGTCGTTAAATACAACTACTCATGCATCATTAATCATCAGCCTCGTTGAGTGTTTATCTGCTTTCTTCTCAATAATTTCTGCAATTCATGTCAACTATCGGGTACAATCTGCTGCATTAAATGGCCAATGCTTGTCGCATCTGAAACATGTAATTGTGAGAATGTGTTCTGCTCTTTGACAGTTTGTAATTGCTTCTCTCTGCGTATAGAAACCTCCGTAGACTCTGACCTCTTCCTCTCTCCAGCTTGATCGTCAACACGGCCGCGATCTGTTTCCCCTCCATAGCTATCCGTTGTGGACTCAATGTTTTTGTGTACATAAGCTTCTCTTGGGTCATCCATGGTGTTCCTTCTTCCTCACATTCCGTAGCTTAACCCACATATATTCCTCAAATCTTTGTTGTATATTAGGTTCTATGACTTGCCGTGAGAGGCAACGATATGTATATATTATTGTCTTTATTGGCAAGCTTTTTCAAGAATTTCATACCATTTTAGATTCTTCTATTTCTCCCCCTATGAGAATCAGATTTCGATGGAGATTTCCGAAATCTTCCCAACGAAGGTATATAGTATCTAACTTGCCTTCATCTTACGTAGTCATGAATTCTGCCAAATTATGTTTGTTAGTTCGTGCTTCTCGTAATCCTCTTCAGCTCCGATCGTGTCCTTGCTTGATTGTCGTTTCCATTATGCCTGGCGTATCAGATGATTGCAGAGTTAGTGCCTCATGGTGGTATAGATTGGAATTGCAGAGCGATGGTTTTCTATGTTGTTTTCTTTTCATCGTGTTTGTTCCTGGGATCGATAGCTTCCCATACTTTATTAACCTTGAGAGGCAATCTTCATTCTCATCCGGCCAAACGGTGTAGTTGGAAAAGGTTTAGCATCTGGTGAGTAATTTTATCGGAAAGAATTGGTCTTGCCTTTCTTATTGGTGTTGTATGCTTGTTCGTCTTTTATTCCACCAATGTATTTAGTTTTTGCTTGGTAATTCTTCTGTACAGATTCTTGTAAATCTGGTTTGCTCTGATACAAGTATTATAGGAACTCGAAATCAAGATATAAAGAACACTTTTCTTTATTGCTTTAGAAAAATTACTCAAAAAACTAAAGCTCTTAATCTCACACACTACATATGACAATAGTGTCTTATTCGGCATGTTTTATATATGGGGCCAATTAAATCATATTTCTAATTGTAAAGAACACAAATATATGATCCTTATCTCTCAATATCATAAAGCAACTAGGAATAGGTTACTTGTTTCTTAAGCTTCCTTCAAGCTATATTCAACAGTGCATACCATGATCTAGAGGAGTAATAGCCAGACCTTTTTCTTGTAAGGACGAATCATCTGACATTCCAAAATGTTAGGAATAAGTTGTCTAACAAGATCCTTATACTTAGAGGCAAGCATCGTCATAGTAATGGTACACTCCAATCCCCATTAACAAAGTTGAGTACATATTTAAATCCCACAAAATGTTTTGCAAAAAGAACTGGAGGCCTATTGTGTGCGTGGAGTATGTGTGCTGAGATAAGGATATTGCCATATCCAAATTTGCAAACCTGATCCTACAATCCAGCTTGCCCCTTTCTTAAAGCAGATGAAACTTTCTGAATTTCATGGGCTACAAGATTGGGTCCTCAGTCTCACAATATATTCCGGACAGCTTTACACCTATAGACTTGATGGTACATCACATGTATTAATCCTTTCTAAAGTCCTTAGATTAAGGCTAGAAAAAAGGATGTGTATGTCATAGGCAAGTTTCATAGGTGTTCTTTACCTTTGTGTGGCCTTGTTCATGTTGTAGTTAACATGATTTGGGGAAGAAAGTGTAAATATCTTGCAAGAAGTTGAGTGATTCATCCAATATGTTTCAATATCCCACACCAACCTACTCTTAAAATGGTCATTCATAGAGGAGTCTGGCACACTGATGATTGTTTGCTCTTTGTGTTGCCACGAACTCAAGAGGAGTCTTTCAAAATACCAAAAATCTCAACATCTCTGGTATGGGTCAATTTTAAGGACATCTCTGATTGCTGCACTCTAGATGAGAAATTAGTCATGTTGTCTCTCGTCTTAGAGAGCATATCTTAACACATAAACCTCATATGGATGCTACCAACATAGGTGAAGCTAAGGTGCTAGTGGAAATGGAAATGGACAGAGACTTTCCAAGCTTATAGCTCTTGATGATAAATAACGCAATATATTTATTGTTAATGTCGACTATTCTTGGATCCCTCTACATGTGAGAGATGTGGAAGATTAGGTCACAAAACCAAAAAAGGTCTTTATCCCTTCTAAGTATTCTAAGAATAAAGCTTGGCTTTATATTCAATAGATTCAATGGTTTTTAGAGCTGAAATACCTGTTATGAAATAATTCTTCAGCAAATGAAAATGCAGCTCCATCTTCATCACATATTCAACAGAAGGTTCTCACTGTCGAAGAGGATTCTCTACTACTAACTCAGCTTATGAGGCTTTTAAAATTCAGAACCAGTCTAAAGAGTTGGATGGTCTCCTTGTCAATTCTAAACCAAAATCACACATCACTATAAGAGCTGTTCCATACTCAAGTTCAAGTTTAGTGTCTACTTTTCCTCAAATGTTTCTAGGGAATACGAAGATACACTTGTAGCAAGGAATACAATTATCATTTTTTCCTCATGGACTCAACAGGGAAATAAAACTGCATTGGCAAACTTGTTCAAAAACTACTTCCCCCGTTAGCAAATTCTCTTTCTGCTCCCATTACAACACATCAGTCGAAGCGAAGCGCATGAAATAAGGGAAAATAGAGACCACCAATATGGAATCTTCTCCATTAAACATTATTAACAATGAGGTTCTAAAAACATCATTTGTTGATCCTTTAACCATCACGATTTCAAGCTGGCGCATTCATGAGTTTTTCTCGTTTCATTGTGCTAGGTGTGGTGGATGAAGCTGAGAACGAGGTAATGAGCTCTTTGGGCTTGAAAAGGGGTGACAGAGAGACAAAGCCTCCTATCAAGTACTAAGATTTGGAATGGAAGACAATATAAGGGAAAGAGAAACATGACCGGTGTTATTGGTCGGTCTCATCGCTAACTTCTTTTTCATTTCATTGATTGCTTTACTAATTTCTGCCTAAGTCATTTCATAGATACATATCTTTATCTTCTAAATTTTTATGTTGTTAACTTTGAAAGTTCCTTTTGTCAAAAAGAAACTTTTTTACAAATTTTTGGTTAGTTGATTTTCTTTACCAAACATCCCATAAAATCTTTTTTTTTATGAATAAGAGCGCAACAAATAAATTTTTTTATAGAATGGAAAGCATATTTTCATAAAATTATTTAAGCATTATAAGATTCAAGATAAGATCGACTCTGATAAGATTCATATGAAATGTGTTTTCCACCATTTCTTTTCCACTATCGCACCAAAAAGAAACCTGATAATGTTTTGACTTTGTAGTAGCTGAGTTAAGAATTCAAAAGGGGTCTCAACATTGATCCCGTTTACAAATAGAACTAGGATTGACCAAAAGATTCAAAATTTTGAAACAAACTCTATCCATCTCGTTACTTAATTGATTGCTTGCACGGAATATGAGATATACAAGGCTTTAATATAATAATAATTTTTTTGGTCAAATAGTAATAGTTAAAATGTAACAAGTGTAAGTTAATTCACATGGCTTAGAGTCACGCGTTTCCCTCGGGTTCCCTATCTTCTCTATTAAAGAGAAGTACAAAAAAATCTACTAGACAAAAGTCATAGTATGATCATTTCAATAATTTGTTATTATGATATTTTTTATTATTTACTTTAATCAAGCAAATATATATACATTTAAAATTTTAATGACTTAATTTTAATTATAAATTTAATTATTTTTAGTTCAAACAAAATCAGTTGAGGAAAATCTAACAAAATCTAATTAAAATGTTTTAATGCTTTTATAAAATAGTACATTATTTAATTTCGTAATTAGTATTATTAATAATATTGTAAATTAATTTTAAGTAAAATTTGAGAAACAAGAAAAAAATTATATGCTATCTTTTATAAATATTATAATTATAGTTTATTGGTATTAAAATAGAAGTATTATATGAAATAAATGTTTTCATTTAAATAAATAAATATCATTCACTATTAAATTAGTGTTGTGTTTTTTTGAGACTCAAAAAAATATAAAATTACTAAAATGTTAATATCAAAATAGAAATTATATAATAACTTTTAATTCATGTGTTATTCACAAATATGCTATCATAAAACTCTAGAATTTAATAATTCATTTAAAATTTAATAAAAATAAATTTAAATATAAATTTTAATGTTTTTAATTATAATAAATATGTTGAAAAAAAATAAAAAATATTTACCAAAAATCAACTATTTTTATTATAATTAATGCACTATCATAAAATAATGCCGGATAAGAAAGATAAATAATAGACTATAGAGTAACAAAATATATAACACTAAATTGTAAATTATATGTTTAAAACGTTTACAATAATATCAAAGTTTACATTTATAAAATAAACAAAAACCCGCACGGATGTTCGGGTCAAAGTCTAGTCTAATCTATTAAAACTGAAGTACAAATAAGAAATAACTCTTGCTTTTACTTAATATTTACAAAAAAATGTCATTGATATTATCCTTGCATCCAAACATCTAAACATTGATTATTAACAAGAAAAAAATAAATTTAGGCTAAGCCCATTAACAACATCAATACTATTAAAACAGAAACAAAAATTTGGACCCAACTTGCTTCTAGGTAAAAAATTTAAAAATACTATATGATATAATTAATGCCCTTTACAACATTATCTTTAACCTAATGCATTTATATCTATAACAAAACTACCTAAATTTTCTTTTTATTTATGGTAAGATTTATTTGGGGTGATTATTAAAGATTTTTTTAATAAGATAATATTATTTTATAGGAACAAACATTAATGTTTCCAAATCTTAACTTATTTAATCAAATATTTTTTTAAATAGGTTGTTAACATATCTTAATTTTCCTTAATGATTTCAATTTATATATTCAAAATAGTAGCAAATAATATGTTGAAATATTTCTTATATGATTCGACATCTTTAAACTTATTCTCAAACAATATAAATAACAAAAAAACTAATATTGTCCTATAAATACATTTTTATCTTCTTTAATATAAGTTTTCATTTTTCGAATAGTAAAAAAATCGTCCAAGTACAAAAAACTACAAATCTAATAGTTTTTTTTCAATTTTATGTACAATCTAAAGTATATAAAAATTTAATTTTAGAAATATTATCAGTTTTCTTTGGAGTTTTAATGGGTCAACCATGATTATTTCACATGTTAATGATTAATTGTTTAGTTTTTTACCGGATTTTATCAAAATTTAATTAACAAAAATTTTAATAAATTTGAACATGATATATACGGATTACATGATTTACAGTTCAGCCGTGGGTCCAAATCTGATATGAAAAACACTAAATATCTATTTTTAACATAGATATGTATATCAAAATTAGAAAAACACATATCACTAATTTATCCAAAAAAAATAACTCGCGCTTTAAAAGCGCGGGTCAAAATCTAGTCTAATCTATTAAAACAGAAGTACAAATAGAAAATAACCCTTGCTTTTATTTAATATTTACAACAAATACCATTGATATTATCCATGCATCCAAACATCAACTTTTAACAAGAAGAAATAAATTTGGGCTAAGCCCATTAATAACTTTTGTCAATGGAATTAAAAGATTATATATATATATATATATATATATATATATATATATATATATATATATGTGTGTGTGTGTGTGTTTTCCAGATTTTTTATAATGAAAAACCTAATTATACATATATAGAGCCATTAAATTAGTTTTATTTTTTCATATTCATATAAGTTACCTAACTATATTTAAACTATAAAAAAAGATAATAATGTTAATAATCTAAGCTATTAAAACATAAATACAAATAGGAAATAACCTTTACTTTTACCTAATATTTACAATGAATGCCAATGATATTATCCATACATTCAAACATCTAAATACTAATTCTTAACAAGGAAAAAATAAATTTGGGCTAAGCCCATTAACAACTTTTGTCATTATAATTGAAGATTTCACAAAAAGTGTATGTGTTTCCAAATTTTATAATAAAAACATAATAACATATATATATAGCATTAAATTAGTTTTACTTTTTATTCATATTCATATAAGTTACCCAACTATATTTGAACTATAATAATAATAATAATGTTAATAATTTTTGATTATAATCTGAACTTATTCATTTATAATAACAAAATCAAGTAACTTTTCATAACAATTTAGTGACTAAAATACATACTAAAATGGGTTATACATACAAACAAATACAATGTATTATTCATTTGCACGATATATATCTAATAAGAATAACTTATGTAAAATTTTTAATCACCATATAATACATATATACAGTTAGCTAGGTCTACGACGCATCGAATATCTGAGGTATTTTAGGATATAGGGATTCGGATATGCATTCGTCAGAATTGTAAAATTGTAACAAGGATCCGAATATTTGGAGTTAGGATATTCGGATTAAAATTCGAATACACGCAGATATCAAACATGTTTTTTAAAATAAAAACAACTATTAACCATCTTTTTAGTTTATTTAATATTATTAATTTAAAAAACTTAAAATCATTAAAATTTTATTTATTTTATATAATAGTATATATAATATACATAGATAACTATAATTAAATTTTAAAGATTTATATTCGGATCCGGATATCCAGACCTAAATTTTACTATCCGAATTTGTACCTTAGATTAGTCGAATCCGTAAAATCACTATCAAGATCCCCGAATATCTATTTTTGGAAACGGATGGGATCCCAGATCAGATAACGAAAATTGAATATTAATTTCCAATTATATATACAATTATATCAAACAAATTGATTAAAAATAACACCCGTGCGGACGCACAGGTCAAATGCTAGTGATCATTAAAACCCCACTTCAATATTTTCAAGTCTTTTTACAAAAAAAATATATATATTTTGTCAAGTCTATTTTTGCTCCATGTGTTCACTTATTCTTCATACATCACGAATCACACACACATTCTTTGTTTCCAAGGATCACACACACACACATTCTTCCCACAATCGGTTTCAGTCATTAATAGTTTCTTTATACAGTAACTTCTAAGAGCATCATTATCCCTGGTTTCTTAAGGGGGTTCTTGCACTGTTAGCGGGCTCCACTGACATATGGGACCCGTGAACAGTGCAAGAACCGCTTCCTAAAACTACTAAATAATAACCGTTTTAGAGGGTTTCTTACACTGTTCACGGGTCCCACTGACACGTGGCAGCCCACGATTGGTTTAATTTTTTATTATTATTATTTTAAATCCATAAAAAAAAAGAAAAAAAAATAAAAACCCCTTTTGGAGGTTTTGGGACAAAGATGCCCTAAGATCCTTCTCTCACTCTTGTACAATGTTCCCATTGTCTTAATTTAAACTATCCCGTCACCATTCACAAAGAAGTTGTGGTAAATTAGGCGGATATACTTATTTTTGCTTACAAATGTGAAATATTGAGGTGTATAACGACATCTAAAACATTATATATATATTTAGATGTTATATATAGATGCCAATAGTTAAACCCAAAATAAAATTAAAACGTTATTCCTCGATATATATATATAGTCAACCATAATTGGTGGATTTGGAAATTTGAATTTGTTGTTTAACATAATTAAACGTTTGCTTCGTACAGGGTACGAATAACTATTATAGAGAGCTTAATTAGAAAAAAAAACATTAGTCAATAATGTATTTGATTGCATGAAGGTGTTATACGGACCAAACAAAATGATTGTAGAGAAACCATATTAATTATATTACAGTCTCAAATCACATGTAACTCCACTAGATGGTTCCCCGCAAATTTACGGATATAAATATTGTATAAATAAAAATACAGTAATCAATATTCTAGAAATATCAAAAAGATAATTTTTAACTTCAATTACTTTGAAAATGTAAAATATCAATACTCTATTTTGGAATCATGAGATTTAGTGATAATTCAATAATAATTATCTAAATCGCTAAAAATATTTATTTTACTTGATTTTGATCATATGATTAAAATATTTTATAATCATCACATTATCTTATCTATCACTTTATTTAATTTTAATACAGTTAATTCTCAGTTGTGAAGTTCTCATAATTTTAAGAAAAACCAATTATGAATATTTTATACATGCAATTATCACATTAACTTCTCTAACACATATTAATCATCATATTTAACATCTTTTTATTTCTCTTTATCATTTATTCCTTTCATCAGATTTAACATGCATTAATAATATCTTCCTAATTGTATACGTATTTTTTTTCAAATATTTGTATCTATTTGTAAATATTAACACAAACCATACAATTAATCAATTAGATATTCATTTTAGAATCTATTTTCAATCATCAAAATTACCTTATTTACTATACTATGGTTCTTTACTTAAATTCAAAAAAAAATATAATAGCAAAGTTATCACTTGTTCCGTAGAATATAATTCTTCAAATCTTCAAATTTTATTATATTAAATGACTAACATATATGTTTTCAGTGAACATTGCAATAATCATACATTTATATTAATATGTAATTACTTTTAATTCTTTTTGAATTAAAAAATATTTTTCTACTGTAAATATCTCTTTTTTATCCAAATTTTATAGTTTCTCCTATAAATGATTTATATGTTCTTATAAATAATTTAAAATTCTGATAAAAAAATTTGTAAGCTATAATAAATATATATATATTTTTTAAAAAAACATAGAAATGATTTATAAAGAATATATAAAATTTATAAGACATTAATAGTTAACGTATACTTATATGCCAATATAATTAATTATGTAAAATATAAAATTATTACAATGATTAATATATAAATAATTTCGTCCATTATATTTTAAAGTTTATAACTATAACATATTTATTTCAACATTATTATTTCTATAATTTCAATAATTAGTTACCATAATTTATTATTTGTAGTATCATTTAGATTATTTGACAACTGATATTAATTATTTCTATTTTTACTTTTATTTTAGATCTAATTACAATTTAATTAAATTAAAAATCATATACAAAGAAAATTATAATAATTTCTTCATATTTTACCAATAATCGACACATAAGCAAAATTCACTTAAGTAACTTCTCTTTTTAATATATAATTTTAAATTTGTCTTTTATGTCCTCTTATAAATAATTTTAAAATTATGATAAAAATGACTCTGATTTTTTTTAAAATCTTTATAAATTATTTATAAATCATATATGAATATTATAAGACATTAATAATTATTATAATACTTTATATAGTAAAAATATTAATTATTTTATATAGTTTATAAATATAAAAAGGAATTGAACCAAACATTATTTCTTTTTCTATAATTTTATCAATTAGTTACCATATATTATTGTTTTATAATATCTTTTAAATTACTTGGCAAGTGATATTAACTGGTTACAGACTTATTTTTATTTTAGATCTAATTAAAATAAATAAAAATTAAAATCATTGAGCAATCAAATTATTAATAATTTTTCAAAATTTCACCAGTGATTGACATATAAACAAAAATCACTAAGGTAACTTTTAATTAATATATAGAAGGATATATAATTGAAAAGGTATCTTCAAAATATTATATTATATTTTCCATTTGTTTTAAATAATCTAGCTAAAGTGTATAGATGCCAATAGATTACATTCTCGAAAATATATGCATCTTTAACTGAAGTTCTATTTACATGTATAATCCAACATAAGACTAATAAAATTAAGTACATAGTGTTAAGTTGTTAACTGTGAATATCATAAAATCATTTTACAAAATAAATAGGATTCGTTCACGTGAAGAACAGAGTGGTATCAGAGTGGATGAGAATAAGACTGATGAAATGGTGAAGGAGTGTGATTCAAAAGATCTGGCTAATTATTCAAAAAGATTTTGGCTGTTTATTAGAGACCGTGTAACGGAAAATAAGGCACAAAAGATTTTCGTGGAAACTTAACATATTAAATAAATATTTAATATGTTAATATAAACAAAAAAATCTAGAATAATAAAGGAAATTTGTTGTTTAGGTTATATTTTTATTTACATATCTCGCATGTTAAAAGGAATTATCTTTCATTATAAAATATAGTCTCATGAAGAGGTGTTTCATAAGAGATTTAAAGAAACATTGAGAGCTTTAGTTTTGAGAAGTTTCTAAAGCAATAAGAAAAGTTGTTCTTATAAATGTTTGTGTTTCAAGAGATTTAAATTCATATCAGAGCCTCAGGTTGAAGACTCGATCTAAGCTTAAGGTGAAACTTCGATCATGGTAATTGTGAAGCAAAGATCGCAAAGGAAAGATGGCTGATGTGAATAAAGCTCCACACATGAAGGACTTTGGATCCACATCCATCCAATGTCCTAAATTGTCATCGACAAACTATGCATTTTGGTTGATGAGGATGAGGGTGTTAATTCGTGATCATGATGTGTGGGACAAGATAGAACCTGGTTTGGATGATCAAAAGAAGAATGATGTTGTGACTGCTCTTTGTTTCAATATGTTCCCAAAATTTTGATTCTCTAGGTGGGAGAACAAACCACATCGAAAAATATCTGGAACGCCATCAAGACACGACACCTTGGAGCTGATCGTGTAAGGGAGGCGAGACTTCAGATGATGACGGAGTTTGATAGGTTGAAGATGAATGATAATGATACGGTCAATGACTTTGCGGGTAAGATATCGGGTCTATCATCTAAGGCAGTCTCGTTGGGAGAAAACATAGAAGAGACCAAGATGGTTAAGAAGCTCTTGAAGAGTCTCCCAAGACCCAAGTATATCCAGATCGTAGCGTTGTTAGAGAAAGTCCTAGACCTCAACTATACGGGATTTGAGGACATAGTTGGAAGGCTATAGGCGTATGAGGAACGTGTAGGGAAGAAACTCAGAAAGAAGACCAAGGGAAGCTTATGTGTTCGGATAATAATCACCATATTCAGAGGAACTATGGAGATTTTTGTGGTAGAGGTAAATGACAGAATGGAAGAGGGCAGAGGTCGACGTAGGTTATATAACTAAAACCACGTGTCACACAACGAAGACAAAAACTCGAAAGGATCGTTCAAAGTTGATATGTTGGAGATGTGAAAAGTCGGGTCATTACACAACAGTCTATCTCGAGAAAGCAGTGAAGAATCAAGAAACCAACCTAAACGAGATACAAGAGGCAGACAACCCTCTATGTATGCGAGGTTGTGTTTTTGAATGAAGACAAAGTGATTCCAAAGAATTTTGATATCGACAAAGGCAATGAAAGTGTTTTGGTATTTGGATAATGGAGTGAGCAATCACATGACGGGAAACAAGGATTTATTTTTGAGTCTAGATCAAAACAACCACTGGAAGGTGAAGTTTGGTGATGGTTCGTGTGTTGATATTCTAGGAAAGGGTGTGGTAACGTTTGTGTGCAAGACCGGAGAGAATAAGGAACTCAAAGACATATATTACATACCCAACCTGAAGCACAACATGTTGAGTGTTGGACAAGCAACAAAAAAATGGATGTGAGGTTAACATGAAAGATGTCTATTTAACACTCACATATTTGTGTGACAGGTTGCTTGTACATGTTACAAGATCCCCAAACCGTCTCTACAAGACCCCAAATAAAGATTAGCTATCCGCAGTATTTACATGTCAGAGATGAAGATACAACATGGAGGTGGAATGCTCGACTAGGACATATAAGCTATGGCATGATGAAAAACATGGTAAAGAAGGAGATGGTCATAGGAATGTCGAGTGTAACACACGAAGAAAGTATGTGTGATGCATGTTTAGCAAAGAAGCCGATTAAACACTCATTCCCGACTAACGCCATGTTTCGTGTGACAAAGCCATTGGAGTTATTGCATGGATATTTGTGTGGACCAATCACACCACCAACGCCAGTAAATAAAAAGTATGTCTTTGTCCTAATTGATGATTTCTTCAAGTATATGTGGACTATACTTATGAAGGAGAAGAACGAGGCATTCGATCGGATCAAAAGGTTTAAGGAAAGTGTAGAGAATCAAATTGGTTCAACCATTACAACCTTTCACACCGATACAAGAGGAGAGTCTACCTCAGCTGAGTTCAATCTATTATCAAGAAAATGGAGTCAAAAGGCTCTTAACTGCGCCTTACACACCTCAGCAAAATGGTGTTGTGGAGAGGATAAACCTAACCTTGATGGGTATGAAAAGAAGAATGCTAAAGGCAATGAAGATGTCGAACTACTTATGGGGGGAAGCTGTACGACATTCAAATTACCTCATCAATAGAGTTCCTACGAAAGATTTGAAGGATGAAACGTCATACGAGTTTCACACATCGAATAAATCAAATATCGAGCACTTTAGGATATTTGGTTGTGTAGCACATGTGAAAATCTGTGTGCCACATTTGAAGAAGTTAGATGAGAGATCAAAAAAGAGTGTGGTCAATATTCGAACTGAGTCGGGTTCCAAAGCATACAGACTCTATGATCTAGTCGCAGAGAAGGTGATGGTGAGTAGAGATGTGATATTCGATGAGAAGAAAGCTTGGGATTTGTCATCTACAACAAACCAAGCTGGTTGTGAACTAAATATGCTTAAGCTTCCACATGAGCTTGATATAGAATAAGGTAATGATCAAGGTGCATGAAGCTATAAACCAAGATGAGGAAGAAGAAGAAGATACTGATCACGATGCAAACCAAGACAGTGGTGGTCAACCGTTGGTGACTAGACACAGTCGCACCATAACAAAAGCAAGGTATCTCGTTGATTATGTGTTACTTGCATATCAAGTAAGTGCAACGCTGTTGCTCACAGTAGATGGTAAGCCAGTGAACTATCTTGAGGCCGGACACGTAAGAGAATGGGTTGAAGCGATGGTAGCCGAGTTGATTCTAACACAAGAAACAAGACATGGGAGCTTGTGGATAGACTGGATGAAGTGAAACCTTAAGGTTAAGTGGATCTACAAGATTAAAAGAAAAGCGGGTGGTATGGTGAAAAAGTATAAGGCGAAACTTGTGGATAGACCGGCTGGAGTGAAGCCTATAAGGTTAAAGTGGATCTACAAGATTAAAAGAAAAGTGGATGGTACGGTGAACAAGTATAAGGCGAGACTTGTGGCAAAAGGCTATGTACAAAGACAAGGAATAGATTTCGATGAAGTGTTTGCACCAGTGGCACGCCTTGAAACTATACGACTCTTAATAGCCCTTGCAGTAAAAATATGGATGAGAGATTTATCATCTGGATGTGAAGAGCGCTTTCTTGAATGGAGATCTAAAGTAGACATTGTATGTGGCAGAACCTAAAGGTTTTGAGAAGAAAGGAGAAATGGATTGAGTTTATGTGTTGCACAAGGATTTATATGGGCTACGCCAAGCACCTATAGCTTGGAATGTGAAACTCAATCAAGTTCTAAAGGAGATGAGGTTTAAGAAGTGCACGAAGGAACCATAAGTTTACCGTAAGAATGAAGGAGGAGTCTTCTTGCTAATAGCCATTTACGTTGATGATCTATTTGTGATGTGAACTTCACTTAAGGTGATTAAGCAATTCAAAGAAGAGATGTCAAAGAAGTTTGAGATGTCAGATCTAGGAAAGCTAATGTATTACCTTGGCATAGAAGTGATTCAAGGAGCACACATATTAGAATACAACAAGAAAAGTATGCTCAAGGAACCTGTGTGACACAAATGTGGAAGTGTGTAACGCGACTCATTTACCAATGGAGTCGACTTTGAAGGTCTCAAAAGCTGGGGATGAACCAGAGATAGATGCTACGGATTTCAGAAAAATCATATGATGTTTGAGTTATCTGATTCACACAAAACTTGACTTGTGTTACGCAGTGGGTGTTTTACGTAAATACATGCACAATCCGAGAGACTCTCATGGACAAGCCATCATACACATATTACGGTATGTAAAAGGAACAATAAACTTCGGTATATTTTTCAGAGAGATTGGTCAATGAGCGTCATTGGTTATAGTGGAAACAGTCACAACATTGATGTTGATGATGGGAGGAGCACGTCAGGACATGCATTTCATTATAGTTCATCATTGATTACTTGGGCGTCGCAGAAGCAACCGATGGTCGCATTTTATCATGCGAAGCAGAGTTCATGGCGGCAACAAAGGAAAAAAAGCAAGCTATATGGATCAATGAGTTGTTGTATGAGATACTAAGTGAAGAAGACGAGAAGGTCATACTTACAATCGAAAACAAATAAGCCATTGCTCTAACTAAGAATCCGATTTCCATGGAAGAAGTAGCCCCATACTTTCAAAATATCATTTCATTCGTGAGTGTGTGGAGGATTGAAAAATCAAAGTCAAGCATTTGTCGGGTGTTGAGAAGAAGGCCGACATCTTTACCAAGTCATTAGCAATGATAAAGTTCAAGAAAATGATGAGCTTAATTGGAGTTCAAAAAATTGATCTCCCTAATTCAAGTTGGAATTAAGTGGGGATGATTGTTGGATAATTCCAAGATTGTGGAACTTAACATATTAATAAGTGTTTAATATGTATAGATAGACACAAAAAGAACTATAGAATAGGGAAGGAAGTTTTCCATTTATGTTACGTTTGTGTTTTGCATATCCCACATGTTAAAGAAATTGTTTATCACTATAAATATAATCTCATGGAAAGGTGTTCAATAAAAGATTTAAGAGAAACAGTGAGAGATTTAGTTTTGATAAGTTTTTAAATCAATAATAAAAGTTGTTCTTATAAATCTTTGTGTTTCTAGAGATTTGACATCCATCTCAAATTATGATACTCACAGATTGGGCAAGATATGGATATTGTGGAGTCCGAAAGTACGAGTTACATCTTGTTTTAAGAGTGCGCAAATGATAACTTGTTCGGTTTTATTGGATGGTAGAGAGGAGGAATTTTTTTTTCATTTTCTTAGCTTTCAACCAGATGGAAGAAAGAAGGGAAATATGTAGGGACTTAAAAGATCGTCACGATTTCAACACGCAACAAGTCTTGGCTGGTTTTTGGAGATTTTAGTGTTACTCTCAAAGGTAATGAACATTCTGATTTTGGACATTCCCCTCAAGTCACTGCAGGAATGAGAGAATTCCATGAGGCTTTGCAATATATTTCTTTAGTTGATATGACATATTATGGTCTGAATTTCACTTGGTGCAATAAGAGATAGGGTGTTCTTATTTGCAAAAAACTGGACCGTACGCTGATGAATGATGTCTGAAGCCATGCGTTCCTCAGTCCTATAGTGTCTTCGAAGCAGGCGGACGTTCTGATCACCAACGATGCCGAATTTCAATATTAGCAGAACCTCTGAAAACAACGATGCCGAATTTCAATATTTCAATTTCAAATTTACTAACATAGTTATTGAGATGCCAAAATTTCTACCAAATGGTTGAATCTTTTTGGTCTGCAATAAAACCTTTGTTTGTTTCAACCTCGGCCTTATTTTGTTTGGGAAAGAAACTCAAAGCTCTCAAACCTTTGATCCAAAATTTGAGTATAAAAAAGATAGATTGGAAAGATTACTAAAAAGACAAAAGAATCTTATCTCCATCTCTGTGAGTGTCAATGTCGAACCTTGACTGATCATGTTCAAGCGAATATGGAAACAGAAGCAAGGGCTTTTGATAGGTGGAGTTTACTTTCAGGGATTGAGGAAAAGTTCTCCGTCAAAAAGCAAAAATTCATTGGTTTAAGGTTGGAGGTGAGAATAACAAAAAATTTCGTAGAGCTGCCCGAGTAAGAGAGATCAGAAACTCAATCAGAGAGACTAAAAGACCTGATGGTTCAATTGCAGATACACAAGAAGCTATTAAAAATAAGTAGTATATCATTTCAGTGTTTTTTGGCTCATAAAACAGAGAACTACACTGAGATAGACATGGGAGAGTTAAAGAATCTGCTCCAATTCGAATGTGGTGCAATGATGAAGCAACTAATGATACATACAGTGTCGGAAGCAGAAATAAAAATGTAGTTTTTCAAAGCAGCATGGACAGTCATTGGAGGTGATTTCGTTACAGCCATTCAATCTTTTTTGACAAGGGTTTCCTGCCTAAGGGAATTAATTCAACTATCCTTGCTCTCATCCCTAAGAAAGATGATGCCATTTACATGAAAGACTATCGACCGATCTCGTGTTGCAATGTAATATTCAAAGAAATATCAAAAATCTTGGCTAATAGGTTGAAATTGATGCTGCCAACATTAATTCGCCTAACCAATCAGCCTTCATCAAAGACCATCTACTTATGGAGAAAGTCCTCCTGGCATCGGGATTAGTTAAGAACTACCATAAGGGTTTAGTCACCCCTTGCTGTGCGGTTAAGATTGATATCTCCAAAGCCTTCGACTCTGTTCAGTGGTCTTTCCTACTATCAGTTATATCGGCCATTAACCTTCCGGATCATTTTGTGCTTTGGATTAAAAAAAATGCATTGAACTTGCCTCCTTTTCAGTCCAGATTAATGGTGAGCTCAGTGGCTATTTTCAGAGTGAAATAGGTCTTCGCCAAGGATGTTCTCTCTCACCTTATCTCTTTGTTATTTGTATGAAGGTTCTAACAAAACTATTAGACAAATCAGATCTGGAGAAGCGGATAGGATATCATCCTTCTTGTGAAGCTCTAAATCTTACTCATCTCTGTTTCGTAGACGACGTTCTAGTTTTCTTGGATGGAAAGAAGAAGTCCATTGAGGGTATACTAAACTTTTTTAAAGAGTTTGCTACAATCTTGGGACTGTCTATTAGTTTGGAGAAGTCACCTCTATTTCTTGATGGTGTGCAAGAGGATGATGCAGTGGCTATCTTGGATCAATTTCCCTTTTAAACTGGTGATCTCCCCGTAAGATATCTTGGTCTCCCATTGATATCCAAAAGAATGTCCGTTGCAGACTATACGCCGTTGCTGGACAGGATTCTCGTATCAGTTCTTGAGCAGCAAGACATCTTTCCTTCGCAGGCAGACTTCAAATCATTGGTTCAGTGATCCATAGCTTGACGAACTTTTGGATGTCATCTTTTCGTCTTCCAAACAAATGTATACAAGAGATTAACAAACTTTTCTCAGCATTTCTTTGGTCTGGTCCTGAGATGTCTACTCATAAAGAAAAGATTTCTTGGTCAGAGGTTTAATATCTCTGCTGGGGAAGCTAATTGAGTTTGCTGGTTTAATAACTAATCTGGAGAATCCTCTCAGCTCGCTCATCTCTTTGGGTTAGATGGATACACAAATATTTTGTAAGGAAAGGATTGTTCATTGTTCTGCAACACAAGTGATCGGAGTTCATTTGGGGTCTTAATGTGGAAGAAGCTCCTCAAATATCGGTCTCTCGCCTCTACGCTTACCAAGGTTGACATACACAGCGGTTCCACTGCGTCCTTCTGGTTCGATGAATGGTCGTCTTTGGGGAGACTCATTGATATCACTTGTCCCCGAGGTTGCATTGACTTAGGGATTGAGCTTAATGCAACTGTGGAAATAGCTGTTCAAACTTATCGACGACGGCGACAAAAAATGGATACTCTACGTCAAGTCGACCGCGAAATTATGTTACTGAGGGAGAAGGGTCTTACGCAGCAGGAAGATACAAGACTGTGGAAATTTCCTGACGGAGAATATAAGCATGTCTTTAGCTCGAAGTTGACTTGGCAGCTTCTCGAACTCAATATCAGGTAGCTTGGTAAGGTATATGGTTCTCTGAAGCGACACCAAAATATGCTTTCATATCATGGCTTGCAGTTCAAAATAGACAGGCTACGGGAGATAGGATATTCAGGTGGAATCCACAAGTATTGTCTGCTTGTTGTGTAATAATGCGGAGGAGTCTAGAGACCATTTATTCTTTCTCTTCTCATACACTGAAAAGGTTTGGTGTTCAAACTACCTCAGGGGTATTATTCTAACCAATGGCATCAGGTTCTTCAAGTGTTGTCGGATTGTTTTCCGAGATCAATCCATCATACTTCTAGCTCGCTATGCTTTTCAAACAATGATCTATGCAGTCTAGCATGAGAGAAATATTAGAAGAATGGGAGAGCATCCCATGCTTTGGTCTCGACTGCTTAGCTCTCTAGATAAGCAAGTCAGGAACAGGATCACTGCAATTCATAGCACTTGGGGGAAAAGGCATGAAAAGGCAATGAACGTTTGGTTTGGAACTCGTTGACCCAATCTCCTCTAAACCTCTCAATCGCTTGCTTTAAATCAGTTTTTTTTCTAATATTTCCCATTATATTCTAGTTTCATTATGCTAATAGATGCATTCATTGTAAAAAAGTATTTTTGGGATGAATAAATTTAATACTCATTCAGAAAATAGGATTTGTTCACGTCCCTTAAACATTAACTCTCACAATTAATAAAGATACAATTTACACTCAATCTCACTCTCTCGTTCTTTGAATGTTTTTTGTTTGAATTAACATTTATCATATATAAACATTATTTCAATTCAGAAAAAAAAACGAACTGAATCGACACTGATCAGTTGTCTTCAAGTCACTGTTGACTATAAAACCCTCTTCACTGAACCACACGTCCCATTTTCTCTGGTTACAAACTAATCTATCTAACCCTACAAAACTAAATCTTTCTTGTCATAAAACCAACTTCATCCCTTTATAAAACAAAACCAATCACGCGTGAGCCCCCTATTTTTTCTCTCTAAGCCTGATATCACAACTTCTTATGGAATTTTCCGGCAAGAACCACCACCAGTTACAAGGAGAAGCTCGCGAAACATCTGAAGGAAAGAAATGGGTCAGCTCTGGAATTTGCTTACGTGCGCCAATGAAGCCAATTAGCCTCTCCTCATGTGCAGTAACCGACACTGAAGACGACGTTCTTTGTCAAGATCAGTCTCCGACAACTCCAACGGCGGCTTCAGTAAGAATACCGACGGTTATACACTGTCCTCCTGCGCCGAAGAAACGAAAACGGTCGTTGAAATTCAGCTACGACGGTGCTATAGAATTCTTCTCTCCACCGGATCTCGAGACCGTCTTCATCCAAAGAACTACTTAGTTTAAATCATAATCTCTCTTTTAGTTAACCCTTCTAGGTCTTTGAAAAAAAAAACATTTTCAAGTTCACATGTTAGTTTTCTTCATTAGTTAGGTTTACCCGTAAGCGTTTTCCTTAATTATCTTGATTTTTAGATTTACACAGGACAAAGAAAAATTGATAGGAACTTATGAGTACTTGCTAAAGGTCAGTTTTAGCTTTGATGTGTTTTTTTTCTTTTTTTTTCCCCAATATATGATATTCAGTTTGTCTTGATATTTCTTATTTAGTAAATTTCCTGATCTGGTCAAGGGAATGATAATTCTCCAGGTTCATTTTACGTTTCCTGCAGTAATATTTTGGAAACTTTGTTGCTTGTTTATTTGATACAGTTAATAATAATAATTGGGGAAATTTGATGTTGTCATACTATGGTGTTCCCAAGATGAGAAAACGGTCATTTCATACAACAACATATTGCAATATGTTCAATTCATACATAATTTATATGACTGTGCATAAACATATATATAGTTTCGCGAAATTCAAATAAGATACATATTGTTTTCTTTTCTGTAAAATCATACACCAATTGTCACTTCAACTAACAATCATTTAATTTTGCTAAGGTGGATGCTACATAAGTTTAACTTTGCTGATGAGGATGCAACGTACACAATAATTTATAAATAAAATAAGAAATATTTTTTATATAAAATTGTGTGTTTTTAGAAATGTAAACGTTTATAAAAATATATTTTGACAGCTTCTAAATTTTTATTATTTAATAAAATTAGAAAAAAAATAATAAAAAAAATTAATCTTATATAAGAGATATCTATATTTATTATGCTTTGATCCTATCAATTACTCTTATGTTAATCTTGATTATGTGTTTGTATATAAAAAATTAGATTGGATATGAATCATGTGAATAATTTTGTGTTAAGTGATTAAGAATTTATGATATGTGAACCTAAACTCTTCAAAATGTAAACAAAATAACCAAGATTAATCGAGAGTAACACGACGATAAACTAACATTGAATTTGAATCCATTATAACACATGTACAACTCTTATAAGGAACGATATTGTGATATGATTGAAACATTATAACGAATATATTTCTTATATAAATTAAAATTTTATTATTTATTAAGTTTTGTTAATTTTATTAATTAATAAAAATTATAAGCTCCCAAAAGAAATTAGAAATGTTTATATTTTAGAAAAGATTATTTCTATAAAACAGCTTTTTTTTAAAATTATTGTACATGTTGCATCATCGTCAGTAAAATTGGCCTACATATCATCAACATCAGAAAAATTAAATGATGTGGGTAGCTGACGTGGCGACTAGTGTATGATTACGCCAACAAGTAAACAATATGTATGTTATTTTAATCTTTTTGAAAGTATTAATATGTTTTTGCACGGTCACATAAGTCATGGTATGAATTGAACATATCGGCATGGTAGGTAGAAATGACCGTTTTACCATTCAAAGATTAAAAGAGTACAACTTTATCTGTTACTTTATTTTTCTTTCCTTCTACCACTACTGTATATGAATTGGTAAATATATAACCAATTACATACATTAGGTTAGAAATATTTCCCTCTATTCATCTAAAATGAGCGAGCGCATTAGTAATCTCATAACGTTGGAGCATACCGTAATCTGTAAGTACATATGAACCCATTAATTTCCAATAATGAAACCTTTGACATTGATTATATACAAACTATATTACTTATTTGGAAATAATCCAATCAGTACAAGCCTCACTATTGCATGTTCATGTAGCAAATGACACAATAAATCTAAATATTATAATAACATCCAAAAGCCTTGTACCTTCAACGTTTACTTTTGACCTAAGCGTACCACAATTTCTTTGCCCTATTTGCATAGCACAACTTCCCATAAAGTAGTTTAAAATTATTTATGCAATGAACATAAATAAGTATTCCCCTTGAATGTCTTTATTCACTTTGTTCTTAAAACTTACATTAGATTGATCACTTAGTATATGATTCTAGGTTAATCTATTGATCGAAAGTTAAATAGGTTGCTAGACATAAATTGAATAAACTTTGCATCTCTAACCAGCGAGAGTAGATTTAGGGTGTATTGTAAACCTATCGGACTCAGTCTTTAATGTTCGTGGTCGTGTTTTAGCCCAGACGAGAAGTTTAGGACTGCTGAGATCGATCACAAAGGAACCACACACATGAGTAAGTTGTTCTATCTTGAGTATTAACGGGTTCTAGACTAGCTTCTATTTGAACTTGAATAATTTTTTGGCTCAACTGTATAAGCACCCGAATTAAATCACCTAGTCCTAGCATCCCCTTAACCTGAATTTAATCACCATGCTCTCTGTTCCTTGATCCTCGTCAAATTTTCAGTTTAGAAAACTCGATTGTTTTAGCTTAATATTGATCCCATAAAGATAAAGTGTAAACTTGTCCTCTGGAATTTAATCATAAAGTATTACAACAACCCACTGTTAACTTGACAGTAAGCAAAGATCCAATTTTATTGTAACAGTCATATGACAAATCCCACCTGCTAGGACAGAAAGACAACTTCACTTGATGCCTATCTTACACAATTGTCTTTATATGCAATCAGTAATACTATGAATGGAGATAGGAGGGAAAGTATCATCTACCTATAGCACTAGAGCGACTTATGCATACTCGTGTGGCGAACTGCAAGAAGTGGACTGGGCATTCAGTGGTTTGGACACTTTACAGTATCCCTCGGCATAGTTTTACCACATGGTTAGTGGTCCTGAACAGGTCCCCCACTCGAAGTCGCATGATATCTTGGGGCCTACCAAATACCACCGCTCTACCTCCTTTGTAATGTGGGCGCCAGAATCACGAAATCATCTATTCCATAACTGCCAATTCAGTAATGAACTTTGGACTTTGTGCGCCTCAAATGTCACCTTACTCCCTCTCCGGACTGGAACCACACAATCAACCAGATGAAAGGGATTCCAAAGAAAAAAGACCCAAAGATCAATTAGAATCGCCACCCTTCTTATATGGAAGTTGACTTATACTTGATTTGGAATGAGAGAAATGGAAGACTACACTCAAACAACTTCAGATCATGGAAAATATCTTCTTAATCATCGATCATCAACTGAGGAACAAACTACAGAGTTTCAGAAAATATCTTCTCAATCATCGATCATCAAGCTCATCTTTCTTCAGCTGCGATGCAGCAATGGCTCCGCTTAAACCATAATCTCCTCTCTCTCTCTCCACCCTCGTTTCAAACGAAAGGTCCGACTACCCACTTCATTACTATATTAGGTTCATGGGCCAATCTTACTAAATGATTCTTTTTATCATGTGGTAAACATGGGCTTGACCCATTAACTAATGCTTCTGGCTTGTAAACATTTTTTGTTATCTATTTCATAAATGAAATCCCAAGTTACTATATATATGGAACTTTGATAAACTATAATGGTAAATTAGATTTACATTTGTTTTGAGGTCTAAGTAATTTGTTGATTGAAGTTGAAGTTTTGAGTTGTGAGTTTGAGAAGATAAGAAAATAAATTATATTGTTTACAAACAAAACATACATTTATTATATTTACTTTTGTAAGTAACCAACTATCATGGTACCATAGCCAATGTTAAAAGTAAGTTTCATACATAAAATATGACTTTTATTCATTTCAAAATTAATGTTAAAGAGTTAGGCCATGTTTGTATTTGTATTTGGTTAACTTCATCTTAATAACAACATCTAGATGTTACATCCAAGTGTGTTCATTTTATTGTTTGTAATTTGCATCTCGATGCTAAGTTGTTCATTTTTTATTTTATAATAACATTTGAATACTACTAGTCAACAAACTTTAAAGGACATAAATTATATAATTAATTTATTAATTATTATACTTGAATAAATATGTCTAAATTATATTGGTACCAAAAATTTATTATATTTAAAATAATTTTGTAAAATCTGATTTAAAGGTTTTAGCAGAAAATCTGATTTTACAGTTTTGACGGAAAATCCTGATTTTATGATTTTGGTGGAGAACGTGATTTTTTAACAGTTTTTTAGAAATTTTTGATTTTTTTTATTTTGGCAGGAAATTACTTGATTTTATATTTTTGTCAAGAAAAACATAAATTTGTAGTTTTGACGAAAAACACGGTTTTGCGATTTTGACGACCAAATGTGATTTGTGGTTTTTGAAGACAAACCTGATTTTACAGTTTTTGGCGAAATCCCAATTTTTTTGTTTGACTAGAAAACATGATTTTTTACGGTTTTGGTGAAAAAAACGATTTTGTGTTTTTGGTGGAAATCTGATTTTATTGTTTAGGTGAGAAATCTGATTTCTAGTTTGGCGGAAATCATGAATTTAAAATTTTGATAGAAATTTAACTTTTTCCGGTTTTGTGGCAAACATGATTTTGATTTGACGGAAAAATTGATTTACTGTTTTGATAAAACACTCATTTACAATTTGACAAAAAAAAAATCATTTTCAGGTTTTGGCGATAAAATCAATTTATAGTTTTAGTGAAAAGATCAATTTTTGAAAAACTAGATTTTACACTTTTGCAGAAAAAGTAAATTTTACAATTTTGAGTGGGAAACATGATTTTATGGTTTAAAATACATATGTATAATAAAATTATTATTATTATTATTATTATTATTATTTATTATTATTATTATTATTATATTATTATTATATTATTATTATTATTATTAACCAGTTATTTTCATATCGCATTAATATTAATCTTTTGGATTTGAGATGCAAATGCTGATTCAAAACTTTACATTTTTCGCATCTCAACCAATCTAATTTTTTTAGATATTATGGAGTTACATATCTAGATGCAATAGTGTATAATAAACAACACTTAGATTTGCATCCACATGCATCCAGCAAAAAAAAAGAAGCTTTGATTCCCAAAAAAAGAAACAAAAAACAAAGCCTTATTTGTTAGGCTTAGAAATTGCTCGATTTGGTTTAACACTAGAACCAAACCTCGATTATACAGCAAAACCATCACAACCCTAAACATATTGTTTATTTTTAACGTGTTAGTTTTCCTAGTTTCTCCCTCAGCCTTGTCGGGGGCTCTAGGCTTCTAGGGTTTGCGGGGAAAAGATGGATAGGATCAGCGATTTACCTAATGAAACTGTTTGTCATATTCTATCGTTTGTTCCAACAAAGGAAGCTGCATTAACTTCTGTTCTCTCAAAGAGATGGAGGAATATGTTTGCCATGAGTCCGAATGTTCATCTTCGTTTCGTTGAATTGACTTTTGGAATCGGCAAAAGTAACATGAGTTTCATAGACTTCGTAGACAGAGTATTGACTGTGTCAAGTAATTCCTACCATTAGGGAGATTCTCTATGAAAATCCGGCGGAGTGTTGAACCAGCTCATATCAATCGTTGGATGATTAATGTGCTGAGCCGTGGTATCTTGGATCTTGATCTGGACACACTCACTAAAGATGTGATTACAAGCCTTTACAGATATTCACTTGCAAGACAATTGTTAAACTGAAACTAGGATGCCTTGTTAATTTCCCTATGGTTCCTGAGAATGCTTCTCTTCCTTCTCTTAAGACTCTCTTTCTTTTTTGTGTTCGGTTCGCTGCTTTCGAGTTTGAAGCTCTTCTTTCTGCTTGTCATGTCCTTGAGGAATTAACTTTACTTGGTTGCCCTTGGTATTCGAAACAGTGTCTAACCATTTCGTGTACTACCCTTGAGAGACTCACTATTTCATGCAAAGGTAGTATCGCATCTAGTGGTCCTTGGAGCTTTTCTTTGATACTCCAAGACTTGCCCACTTAAACTACCGTGGCTATATTGGAGATGAGTATCCAATTGTTAATCTCCACGCCCTTGTTGAAGCTAAGCTTTCCCTTGAGTTCAGGGAATCTTCTAATAAAGGAATCCAATGAATCTGATTAAAGGGTTAAGTAATGTTGAAGTCCTCAACTTGTCGTCTCTTGAAACCTCAAGGGTACTTTTACTTTTCATCTTGTTAAACTTTCCTGTGTTTATTTCTTTATAAATGAAAATATTTCTTGAGGTTTTGTTTAACTGATTAAAGATTGTAGCTGTTGTCCTTTTCAGGTATTATCTTCATTTGCTGAATTAATCCCAGTGTTCAAAAATATATCTCGTGTATCTATTGCAACTGAGTTCCAACACTCGTGTTCGAGTTGGAATTTTCTGCAACTACTTGCTTAAAAGTCTCCAAATCTAAAGACTCTTGTCATCGAGGTATATGAAAGCTCTTAATATCTCAAACCAAAAGTTGATTGAAGAATCTATAAGTGATCATCCATGTATATGTTTAGGGTCCCTTGCACTTCTATCATGAATATGGAGAACCTCAAATTTGCGAATGCTTGTCGGAATATTCATTCCTATCCTCGTGTCATGTTAAAGTCTAGAGATTATCGGCTACTGCGGAACTAAGGAGAATTGGAGGCAAATAAAACATTTTATCGAGAAATTGCCATGTCTTGAGCTGCTCAATGTTCACGCTAGTGGCAAAAGCAAATTTGACATTCAACACAGATCTCCAAACACTTACCCGACCTTGCAAGATCCAGCTCAATTTGTTTCCTGCCAAAATTAAATAATGGATCAAAGAACTAACGAATCCACGGAATGGAAATGTTTAAAGACTTTTATTAGCTGATATTTTTGTAGTAGAGCTAGTTTGGCGATCATGGTTCTCATAACATGATATTATGAAATCAATGTAGATATTATAGATTCTTTTCCTAGTTGACTATTTATTGTGATCATGGTGAGCAACGTTTATTTTGACTGACTATTGCTACATTGGTAGACTGATTGTTCTTCTTAGGGGTTGTTTTTGTCATCTGTTTCTCCGTCTAAATAATCCATTTACATGATTCATCTAAATGATTTATTTAGATATTATTTGGATTATTGTTTGTTCATCCAAATAGATCATCTAGATGAATCATCAAAATAGACTAATGTTTGTTTCTTATCTCAATCTCCATCTAGATGAATTTAGTATATAATTTACTGATATAACTTGTTTAGATTTAATTAATTTTTATTTTTTATTCAGTATATTAATTTTATTAATTACTTAAATAAATTATTTTAAAATATGGTTTTTGCAGAAAATACAATTTTGTGATTTAGTGGAAAAATACATATTTACGATTTTAGTAGTTAAATGCATTTTTGTGGTTTTAGCGGGAAAACACGTTTTTGCGGTTTGGCGAGAAAACATATTTTTTTATGGTTTTGGCGAAAAACGTTTTGTGGTGTTTAGAGAAACATATTTTTGCGGTATTGGCCGTGAAAAAATGTTTTATGGTATTGACGAGAAATATATTTTTGCGATTTTGTTAAGAAAATATGTTTTACGGTTTTGGCAGGAAAACGTGGTTTTTGCGGGAAAAACATGTTTTTGCGGGAAAGCGTGTTTTTTCGGTTTTGGCCAAAATGCATTTTTACAATTTTGGAGTGAAAATATATTTTACGGTTTTGACGGAAAAACGCGTTTTTACGGTTTGAAAACACGTTTTTGGTTTTGGAAAAAAAATACATTTTTACGGTTTTGACCAAAAATACGTTACTGGAAAACGCTTTTTACGGTTTGGCAAGAAAACGCATTTAGCGAGAAAACACGTTTTTGCGGGTTTTGGCGGTAAAAAAATCATTTTTACGGGTTTTTGGCGGAAAAAAGTGTTTTTGATTTTTGGCGGGAAAAATACGTTTTTGCAATTTTAGCGGAAAAATACGTTTTGTGAGTAAAATGCATTTTTCGGGTTTAGCGAAAAATGCATTTTGTGGGTTTTGGCGAAAATGTATTTTTGAAATATTGGCGGGAAAATAGGTTTTTGCATTGTTGACGAGAATGCGTTTTTGTTGTTTTTACATAAATCCATTTTTCCGTTTTTGGTGGGAAATGTGTTTTTGGGTTTTAGTGCGAAGATATATTTTGCGGGTTTTGGCGGAAAATGTGTTTTTGAGATCTTGGCAGAAAAATGTGTTTTTCATTTTTGGCGGGAAATGCATTTTTTGTTTTTGGTGGGGAAAATATTTTTTGTGATTTTAGCGGGAAATGTGTTTTTTTATCTAGTGGGAAAATGATGTTTTGTCATTTTTCGTAAGTGACAAAATGCAATTTAATTTAAGCTTATAATTGTTTAAATGTATAAGAGGTATAATAGACATTATACCATTTTGACAGAATCGTCTCTACTAGATGATCCAAATTTGGTTGAGTTATGGATTTTAAAATTAAGCCTAAATTTTTAAAGTCATCTAGATAAACTATCGAGATGCTACTTTTAGTGTGTAAATAATAAAACTCTCATCTCCATCCGTATTACTCATCTAGATGGTGAAACAAACAAACTCTATATCTATTATTCATAAATATAATGATATAGGTTTTGGCCCTTTTTGGCAACCATAAAACCAGGTCACAAGAGGAACAATACTTAGGTTCACCTCCTATGGTGAACTTTTAAATTCACCCACATTTTTTATAACCAATCAAAGTGTCACATAGATTATTAAAATAAAAAATATTATTTTATTTGAAAGAAACAAAATAGTTGAAAAAATAGTTAACGCCAATTTTTAACGACGCTAACCGCCTATTAGCAAACTCCTAAATCTAAATCCTAAACCATAAACTAAACCCTAACCCTAAACCCAAATCCTATACCCAAAATCTAAGCTCTAAACCCTAAACCCTAATTCTATAAATCTTTAACCCAAATCTTATATCCCAAAACTCTAAACCATAAACTCTAAACCTTAGAATCTAAGGGTTTGGGTTTAGAGTTTAGGGTTTAGGTTTAGAATCTAGGGTTTAGAATCTAGGGTGTAGGGTTTAAAGTTAGTTTTAGGTTTAGGGTCTAGGGTTGGGTTTAGATTTAAGGTTTAGGGTTTAGAATTTTTAATTTAGGGTTAGATTTTAGTTAGCAACATTGTTAAAATTAGTTTTATTCTTTTTTAGTTATTTGAGATTTTTTGAAAAAATAATATATTTTATTTAATAATTTATATGACAATTTAATTGATTATAAAAGGTGTGGTGAATTTAAAAGTTCACCTTAGAGGGTTGAACCTAAGTATTATTCTAGAACCTAATAGAAAAATACCTAAAAGTCCAAAATAATCGATTCAAATCCGAACACGTACCCGAACACCCAGCTCTATCTCAACCCATATAATCTATTAAAACTGAAGTACAATTAGTATTTAACTCTGATTTTTGCTTAATATTTAAGATCCAATGCTATTAGCGTTATGCACAGTCGTTTATACCAACACTATTTAACTAAAATTTAAACCCCTCCCCCCCCCCGCGCCCCCCCCCCTTCCCATTAATGAAATTTTATTCATTAGACAAACCCGTAGATTTTTTAAATCGCCCACTAACTCTATAGTCTAAATGATTAAATCAACCCTCCAACTAATATAAAGACCACATACGTTGGAACATAATTTAATTGAACCGGCATAGTTGGTCACTTTAAAGAATACAAATCAAGACTACATACGATGGAAATAATGGAAATGCCATTACAAACCTACGCATTCTCTTAGAACACAGTGGAAAGGAAAATTCTCCAATCTTCAATGCCATCATCATAAAACGTCTTCTAATTTATCGCTTCCTGCTTGAAAATAAATTTTCAGAATACCATTTTGATCTTCTTCGTCTACAAATAATATACACAAGAGACAATCTACCAATCAGTAACCGAAACGGTTATATATAGACCAAATTAGAAACTCTATACAATTCAATTTGCATTTGTCGATACCAAATATATAATATACAAAACGTTAAGTTCATTTAAAAAGAATTGAAATCGCTTGAAGTTATGTTTAATAAACGTAAGGGTCGTGTCTAGAACGAACCAATATAAGAGACATTTCATTTAATCGGCCATGCAAAGATTGTTGAAGAATACTTAGGTTCACCCTCCTATGGTGAACCTTTAAATTCATCACATTTTTTATAACCAATCAAAGTGTCACATAGATTATTAAAATAAAAAATATTATTTTATTTGAAAAAACAAAATAGTTAAAAAAAATAATTAACGCCAATTTTAACGACGCTAACGCCATTAACAAATCCCTAATCTAAATCCTAAACCCTAACCCAACCTAACTCAAATCCTATACCCAAAACTCTAACTCATAACCCTAAACCCTAATTCTATAAATCTTAAACCAAATCTTATACCCAAAACTCTAAAACCCTAAACTCTAACTCCTAAACCCAATCCCTAAACCTTAGAGTCTAGGGTTTTGGGTTTAGGGTTTAGGTTTAGAATCTAGGGTTTAGAATCTAGGGTGTAGGGTCTTAAAGGTGGTTTTAGGTTTAGGGTCTAGGGTTTGGATTTAGATTTAAGGTTTAGAATTTTTAATTTAGGGTTAGAGTTTAGTTAGCAACATTGTTAAAATTAGTGTTATTCTTTTTTAGTTATTTTAGATTTTTTTTGAAAAAAAAATATATTTTATTTAATAATCTATATGACAATTTAATTGATTATAAAAGGTGTGGTGAATTTAAAAGTTCACCTTAAGGGGTGAACCTAAGTATTATGTAGGTTTTTAGTACCTTTACGAGTATTTTCGAATTTGGATATTTTTTAGTTTAGATATTTTTAGTTTGGGTTCGGTTATATTGGGTCAGATTCAAATAATTAGGTTTTGAAAGCAAAAAATTCAAATTCTACATTGCTAAGTTTCTTTTACTTGTAATTTAACTGATTTTCTAATGTTTAATAGGTTGGACGATTAGTGAGTTTAAAGATAAAACTTTGAATAAAAAGGTAATTAATTTAGTTGTTTTGTGATTTTAGATGAATTTTTATTAATACATGAACAGCAAACAGCTTTTTCTGCAATTATACATATATTATTTATTTGATCCATGTATGGCATCAAATAAAATATTTGAACAAAATGAAAGAAATAAAGTAGAAATATATATATTTAAGTATACATATGTTCAGTTATTTTCGAATATCCATTCCGATTTAAATATCCAATATCTATTAACTCAATACCCGTTCGAGTATTTTTCTACTTTGGTATACCAAAGACCGGCCCAAATTGAGATATATTCGAACTTAACATGCAATGTGTCACGGGAAACAAATTTCATAAGGGGAAAATTCTCTCAAATAGCATTTTTGAAGTTTTTGTCACAGAATAGACCTTGAGAGAAAAAAATGACCAAAATAGACATTTTTATTTTGAAAATTTTAATATTTTTTAAATTTTTTAATTTTTAAACCTCAACTCCAAAATCCCAACCCCGTAAACTCTAAAACCCTAAGTTTAGATTTAGTTAACCCAATGGTATAAATATATATTTACATCTTTTAATAAAATCTATTTTGATCATTTTTCTCCTTGAATACTATTTTTGGGAACAAAACTTTTTTTACATCTATTTTGGTTTTTATCTCTTTCAGTCAAATAAGTTTTGTTAGAGATGAATTGGCATCCCTTCACACAGGTCCATCGGGCGAAGGACTGGCCCGTCAGGAGGATCGGCCCACCAGGTTCCGGCACGGTTCGATTGTAATTGGGTCGTAAGGAAAGAGCGGCCTGAGCATCGACACACAGCGACAACGGCGGGCTTCTCTCTAGCAGAGCCGAGCTCGGCCTTTGGTCGCCGGGATCTATTGTTCGGCCCACAAGGAGGCCCGGCCGTTAAGAAGATAGAGTCGTACATTAGAGCGGACAAGGTCGAATGCGGGCTATAAAAGGACGAGGAATCAGAAAGAATAGGGAGGATATTTTTTCGGCTAGAAACGAGAGGAAAAACCTTTGAGAATCATTGTAAACTGCAAAGGCAAATAACAGTATCATTTAAAGCTATATAGACGTCCTCAGTAATAAGCCCACTAATCAAGTTAGATTTCCAGACAACTGCCCGACTAATCTCAGATCTAACCTTTGGTGCCCACTGTGGGGGTCCAACCGAAGTAACGCTCCGACCGATGATGAACACCGATGAAGTTTACTACCGAAGAACAACCAGCGCCCGTCGCCGCCGCGCCGACCATATACCGAAATCATGGACATGATCCTGGCCCGTTTCGCTCAACAGGACGAGATACAGAAGGCGACGAATGAACGCCTCGATATCCTCGCCGCTGCCTTATCTCCTCCTCTCGGGACCTCCAGCAACCCACCTATAGTCCGTTGACAGCTCGTTTCTGTCAACCCCTCACCGTTGCTCCCGAAGCACTACTATTCGTCAGAACAGGCATCCACCGGTCCCGACCTAGCGTCTGACTACTCAGACCCTACGACGAGCCGAAAGATAGCCAGATTCAAACACTTACTCTGGGACATACACTCCAAAATCCACCGTGTAGCCAGTTCGGCCCGGAAATCGAACGAGTCCTCGAAGCCACCCTTCGCACCCCTTCACTCATCGAGTTACGGACGTCAAGATCCGACAAACCGAGAAACTCTGTATCCAACGTACAATGGTGACTCAGACCCTACCGACCATATGAAAATCTTTCAACATTGCTATCGCCTCGTTCCCACTTCAGCGACGAAGAGAAGGACGTCTAGCTCTTCGTCGAGAGCCTCTCTGGAACGGCTCTGACGTGGTTTCCAGGCTCACAGAAGGGCTATCGCTAACTTTCACGACCTCTCCTCCCGCCTTCTGAAGCACTACATCATGTTCACACCCGGGATGGAGCATCCATCTCCACCTGTGGAAGATGTCTCAAGGCTCCTCTGAAAGCCTGAAATATTATATGGAACGCTTCAATCAAGTCGTCTCGAGGGTTCACGTTAACGAAAAAACCATTGTCGAAGCCTGCGACATACACTGTGGATTAACTCCGAGTTCAGAAAGAACATCTACTCTCACCCCACCGTATCCTGCAAGACGCTCTCCATCGCGCAAAAAACTTCATTATGCTCGAGGAGGACAAACATGCATACTACAACGAAGCAAAATACGGTCAAGCAGACGGCTACAAAATTGTAGATACGCCTCTCAAGCCAAGACAACACGCGCCCTACGCCAGGGTCGACAAGAAAAATCTGTCGTCTACGCTGTCGTAGGAGATGAGGCGTTTGGACTGCAATGGTCGTTCGAGAGACAAGATGGACACGTTTGGGAAAGGGACGGCGATGGGAAAGCATCTCCTCAACGAACTGGCAGACCAATGTCCCCCAAATGACCTTCGACGAAAATAAGTACTACGACTACCACAAAGTAAAAGGGCACAATACTAAGGAATGCAAGCAACTGTCTACAAACTCTTGCTCGCGACCTTCTCTAGCGGTCAGAAAATATCGACCCGCAAGGCCAAAGCACAAAGAGCAATAAAATCTGTGTCAAAAACAAAGACAAAAAGAAGAACTCCAGCGCAAGCAAGATGCGGACATCCATGACAAATCTAACCTGCCGCTTCTCGACAGGATGGTAATTCATCCTCTGATTTTCACCATACTCACCGGCTTCCCCTCATCACCCAGGACGGGAACACCCCAAGAGATCTTCGAAATGCACTCAAACGAAAAGTCCGACTCAGCTCACAAGCCCTCGGGGCGACTAACAGCAAAAAAGCCGACATGCAAGCAAAACTAACTCAAGTTACAGAGTCTGCGCAATAAAATCGATCACGGTCCTACTGACCTGCGAGCCAAAAATTAACTCAGCATTACGGATCTGCGTGATCAAATCGATAATAGTCCCTACCGACCTAACGAGCAAACTAACTCCAAAGTTACGGATCTGCACGTTCAACTTGATATAGTCCTACCGACCTGCGAGCAAACTTAACTCCAAGGTTACGGATCTGCACGATCGTTTAAACTCCAACGTCCCGACCTCCGGGTTAACTTCACAATTCGTAACAAACATAGCAACCCACAGAACACCCCGTTGGACAACCAACATACCCAAACGGAAACAGACTTACGAAAGCGAAACTCAACACATCCGGGAAGCAGACTAGCGTTATCATGGGTGGGTCTCCACCTGCGATGACTCGGTCCGTTCCGTCAAACAGTTTCATCAAACAGTTTTGTCGCAAAGCCACCACGCAAAAAACTGGCCATCCATCCCGGAGATGATCCCTAGATCACTTTCTCCGCAGCAGATTTGGTCGGAGTTCATACTACTACAACGTCCCCTACTCGTTGAACTCAAAATCGGGAGATTGCGAAGTAACCAAAATACTCATCGACACCGGGCAGCTCCAGTTGACCTCATTTTCAAGGCGACATACTGGACAAAATGCGCGTCGATCCGGTCGCATCAAGCCATCCACTAGAGCACTTACAAGCTTTAATGGATCATCTGAGACAGTATTGGCACATACGACTTGATGTATTCGCTCACGGAGTAACCAGACATGTTAAGTTCTCCATCATGTGATGTCTGCGCGCCATACAACGGATCTCGGAACTCCTTGGATCCATTCTATGAAGAGTAATCCCTTCAAACCTACCATCAATGTATCAAGTTCCCCAGGACTAATGGTTGCATTCTCACGCTTCGCGGCGACCAACTCGCAGCCCTAGACCTACTGGTAAACGAAGTCAAAGCTCGCCGGTCAACCGTCACATCAACACTGGTGGTTCAACCACATCGAGAAAATCTATCCGCTTAAAGAAGAAATCGTCGAAGTCGGCATCGACTCCGCTGGATCGAGGCAGAATAAGTCCGGGTATGAGCTATTTAGCCGACGACCACCAGGATCGCATCGTCTCCTTCCTCAAGAACAACGTCTCAACCTTTGCATGGGCAACAACCGACATGCAGGGAATCGATCGTTGTGGCAGTGCATGAGCTCAACGTGATCCAACCTTTAAGCCCGTACGCCAAAACGCCGGAAGCTCGAGACTGAACGTGCTAAGGTAGTCAACGATGAGGTTGATCGCTTACTCTCGACCGGCTTCAATTTCAAGGTCGATACCCCTAGTGGCTCGCAAATCCGGTCGTAGTCCGTAAGAAAAATGGCAAATGGCGCGTCTGCGTGGACTTTCCCGATCTCAACAAGGCCTGCCCCTAAAGGATAGTTTTCTTCTCCCGCTACATCGACCGCTTAGTCGAGTCCACTCCTGCAACGAGCTGCTCAGCTTTATGGATGCTTTATCTGGTACAACCAAATCCTGATGCACCCAGACGACCGCGAGAAACTGCATTCATCACCGATCGTGGTTGTACGACTACAAAGTTATGTCATTCGGTCTCAAGAATGCTGGCGCGACTACCAGCAACTCGTTACAAGATGTTTGCTGAGAAACTCGGCACCACGATGGAAGTATACATCGACGCACATCGCTCTTCAAATCTTAAGAGCAGCGATCATCTCGTGCACTGCAGCATGCTTTCTCGATCTAAAACAAGTATGGCATGAAACTCATCCAGCAAATGTACGTTACAGAGTAATGTAACCAGTGCAGCTTTTGGGTGTTATATCGTCACATAGAGGGAAAGGGGCGATAGAGGCAAACCCGAAACCAGATTTCGACAATCCTCGAACTCCCAAGTCCAAGAACATGCAAGGACGTAGTTCAGCGACTAACCGGCCAAATAGCGGCTCTAAAGAATCGAATTCATACTCAAAACAACAGAAAATTCCAAACCGACAAGGTGACGACATGTGGTGGAAAGATGAGGAGGCCTCCAAACCTTCGTTCGTAGCTCTAACGAGGAATAAGGAAGAATTCTGGTTGGAGATGACATGCGAGCAGGTATTGGCCGACCTACGTTAAAGCCTATTGGTTTACCACACCGCTAGTGCTAACAACAGCGGAATAGTTGGCGAGCATCCTCTAGTCTCTATATATTCCTTGGTGCGTCATCCACTGCCGTTAGAAGGCGTTCTCAATTCGTCCGAGAGGATCCAAGGCGAGCAGAGTCTATTTTTACACGAGTAAGCGATGGCAGAACGCAGAAATCGCACTCAACATTAGAAAAATGGCTCTCGCTGTAGTTACCTCGGCGAGGAAACTCAGCCTTACTTTCAATCGCACTCAATTGTTCTGTTGACAAACCAACCTCTTCGGACCATCATGCAAAACACGAATCAGTCAGGAGACTCGAAATGGAGTTGAGCTGAGACAAACACGACATCACATACAAAAACCGATCGGCGGCAAGTCACAGGTCTGCCGACTCCTGGTACAACTGGCCCTCGAGCTTGAGTGCAGCCTTGTCCCGATAAACACCAACTAGGTGTTACACGTATATGGATGGTCAACTACAAGGGTTCTGGAGACGGCGTCCATCTCCAAATCCCACGGCGAACTAATTCGCCAGTCTTTCCGTTTGGGATTTCCAGGCTTCCAACAACATAGCAGAATACGAATCCTTATCGCCGGAAGTCATAGCTCGCCAAGCGTTGGGGCGACGCGTGTCACGCATATTGTGACTCCCTGCCGTCGCTAACCAATTTAACGGCGATTATGACGCAAGAACGACCGCATGGATGCGTACCTCAAAGTAAGTCCAGCGACTTGCAATTCCTTCGAACATTCACCCTCACCAAGGTTCCCCACGGGAAAATGTATGCACCGATGCACTCGCCACCCTTGGAAACATGCTTAAAGATCAAGTCCAACATACTATAACAATACACCACATTCCTCACCAGAGCATAACATTTTCAGACGATGATGCAGCGATCGTCAACAATGTTCTGGTTTCACAAGTCTCTGACAAACCACAAGACGGACTGCGCACATCCCTTCATCCAGTTACACGCCACGGCATCCTTCCTCCGACAATGGAAAGCCGGCGACTCAAGGCACGCTGCACAAACTACTTCTAATGAGCAATAAGCTTTAACGATGGACAGGAAACAAAATCCTACTCATATGTATAAACAGGGAGAAAACTTATCTCGTAATGGCCGAAACACATAACAGGGTAGCTGGAAATCATTCCAGCGGACGTGCGCCTCACCCTCAGGTTAGATCTTGGATATTATTGGCCGACATGATAAAGGATTGCGAGAAGTTATGGTCAGACGTGCAACAAATGCCAGTGACATGCGCCAAACATAGATAGTCCTACCGAACCCTTCGTATGACGACGGCGCCCTACCCCTTCATGCGTTGGGCAATGACATAGTCGAACCCCTCCTGAGCTCGCGACAACGTCGCTTCTGCTTGTTTATGACCGACAACTTCACAAAATGGGTGGAAGCAATCGTTCGTCAAAAATAACGGAAAAGAAATCTATAACTTCGTATGAAGTACATCATCTGCAAGCATGGTCTCCCCTATGAAATAGTACGACAACGGCTCCCAATTCATTTCCAAACAGCTTATGTGGCTTCTGTGATCGATAGCGCGATTAGGTTAACTACATCTACCCACGTTATCCTCAAGGGAACGCCAAGCCGAAGCAACGAACAAAAACTATACTCGACAAAATCAAAAAGAGACTCAGTCTGAAAAAATGCCTCTGAGCCGACGAGCTGGGCGGAGTATTATGGTCATACGCACAACACCACGAATGGCCACCAGACTTACACCATTCTCCCTTGCCTTTGCTGTTGAGTCCATGTCTGCGGCCGAAGTTAATGTTGTTAGCTTGCGACGAGCAAAATTGCCCATGAACAACGATCTAAAACCGCGACATGCTTCTTGACGCGCTTGACACATAGAGAACTCGGCGATCAGGCGCTACTGGCATCCAGATTATCAGCACTTAAAGAAAGTTTATCCTACAACAAAAGAGGTCTTCACGCTGCCAAAAGGCCCGCTCCAAGCTACTCATGACCTCGTTTCTACGCAAGTGTTTGAGCAACACAAGGAATGGGGAGCCGGTAAACTCGGGACGAACTGGGAAGGACCTTATAAGATTATTGAAGGTAATCAAGCCCGGAGTCTACAAAATTGAAACCTCTTCCGGAGAGCCAGTCGCGATCTTGGAACGCCGTCTAACCTATGCAAATATCAAAAGTAGAGAACTACAACGGTGAGCAAATGACAATATCCACTTTTGCCCGCTAGCCAAAAAAATGTGTGGCGAGCAAATGACACAGTCCTACTTTTGCCCGCTACTCAGCGAGTAAATGCGCCATTCAGCTACTTTTACTCACCGAGTAGACGCACTCTTCGGGGTCACCTCTACAAGCTTAACGAACTGACGACAGGTTTCATCCGCTCCGGGGTACGTAGGCAGCCCCTCTCCAGTCTAGCCATTACAAAAAAATATAATAATTATAAAAGAAACCCGAGTAAATGCACTCTTCGGCTACTTTTACTCTTCGGTCATCTCTATTCGTCCTAGCGATTACGAGCAGATCGATTCCCTCAGCGTGGGATACGAAGGGAGTGTTTTCAGAGCACAATCCGTTCTGTCGCATAGGAAAAGGTCTGCCAACCAAAACACCTGTCCTGATCACATTGCGTAGGACACCCACGCTGAAGGTCTAACGATCAATCTTGCGGTCTGTATGCACCATCCAGCAGACGCGCCGACGTCTGCTCAATCATTCAATGAGCAAGTTCATGGTTGATAACACATCGCCGATTCACAAAACTAAGTGTTTTTCTACTCTAACTAGAGAACTTTGACAATTCGGTCAATCAGAAATGGAAGAATAAAGGAAGCATCAGACGAAATAGTGTTTGATTAATCAAAGTCTGATCCAAATGTTACAACACAAACTCCCATCGAATAAAAGAAAGGAGAAACAATAGCAAGAAGGAAACATATCTAATCTTGAAACATCTGGATCTCCCTCGGGTTGCTTGACCGATCTGTTCCTATGTCGTCTTCTCGAAGCAGCTGGGACCTGAGTTCTCCTCATCCAGGAATGGCCAGGAGTCCCGAAGATTGACCACGGTCAAAGGGTCTATCTACTACCCGAGTTTGTCTCAAATTGATCGAAAATAAGAAAGGCCGTGGGAAAAGAAGAATTGTCACCACCAAACACTCTGCATCGATAGAACCAAGGGAGCTAACTCAGAAGTTTCGTCTGGTAGATCCCCAACCTTTGCCTCCTCCGATAGCGAGAGTTGGATACTCTAGTGCCTCGCGCTGGCAGAAAGCGAGCACTCTCGAAAAGATCTACTGAACGGTAGCTGAAGTATCCTATGAGTGCTTTCAGCATGCTGCAACAGCAATCTCCTCGCACACTTTGGTCATGACTGAGGTAGAGGCGAGCTCTCCTCGAAGAGAGATAACGACGGGTCATGTACTCCCTGATGGCACGTCGATTCGCCTAAGGCACTTCGGCATAATCATCCGGACATCTCACAGAACAACCTCGCCGCTCCTGCGTCACCTCACGGATTCGAGCATTCCACTTAGATCACTCATCTTCAGCGTACCCTCGGCAGCCATGACCTCAGGTGTAAATCTGACGCTCGAGACTCTCGATTCGCAGCTGGTAAAGCTTACTCTTTAGTTATCGACAGAGAAAACATCGAGTGGATCTTTCAAGACATTTCGGCAAGGCTGTAGAGGTCGAGACAGTCGCACTATATCCCTCTCGCCATCCACCGCCTTTTTTACTGAATCTCTAGAGGGCGTAACAAAGCACCTTTCCTCTTGATGAAGGCGTCTTGGCTGCGCCGCGTCTTCTCGGGCAGCCTTCACTTTTTGCGTTGTTTCACCAAGGTCTGGTGCCACTGTTAAGAGCGGACGCAATCATTACTACGTATACAGAACGCAGATGGTCTCGCCATCAGCCGTCAGAGCTGCGCAGGATGCAATAAGACCAACTGAGACTAAGAACATAATGCGATAAAGCTATACGAAAGATAAAAAACTTACAACAAAGCGGAGAGTGGCAATAGTTTCGAGCGCGCATGCGATGTACACGCTCTGCAGATCGAGAGGAGATCACCGACCTCAGTGCATCTCTCGGTAAGATCCCCAAGGTTTACTGACGGAGCAATCAGCGCAGACATGGGCGATACAAGGCAATAACGCGAGAGGGAGAGTGTGTCACCTCATAATGGAGTACAAGCGAAATTTGCAAACCAGTGATGAGAGATAAAGTGGGCGGACGCAGCTGTGCTTTGTTTGTATCTCCTATGCGCTCTTCTCACTGCCTGCTAGGTAATGCCGAGTCGGGAATGCGTCGTTCGGCCGCCAAAGTCAACGAAGTGAGCATTCTAGACTCCTCGGGAATCTTTGCGAGCCTTTCCGTCCCTGCTGCGCTCTCGCGAGCATCACTGGAGACCAAATCTTCGGTTTCCTCGCAAAGCATGTGCCGTTTCCTCGGCAGCCTCCTGCTCCTTCTTTTTCTTCTTCTTCCTAAGCCTCCTCTTCAAGAGGTGTTCCGGCCTCCGCCGGCCGGGCTGCTTCAACGTTCCCGCGGCCGGGCGAACCCCCTCGCTTTTCTGCACTAGGATCGTCTATTCCTTCACTTGCGGAAGAACGGCATTTGATTGGCCCCCTTGTTGGCTCCCGGGACGAGCTGGGCATCTTCAGCGCGAGCAGCCTTCTGCCCCCTAGCTTCGCTTTACAACATACTTCTCGAATTCCTGCGAACCAAGCCGCTCTTCAAACGGTCTTCTTCTCACGACCCCGGGAGACCTCACCCGCTTACGCCTGTCCCGAGGCCAGTATCCCCTTCATCGCGAACAGACCGCGTAATAGTGCACATACCAGCACCCCGTAGCATGGCGAATACAAAGCAAAACCCGCGCGTAGCAACCCCGGTGGACGTAAGCGAGGAAGGGAGGAGCGCGGGATGCGCCATCCCGAGAAGATACTCCTGGTGGGAGAAACTTGGATATTTGAATCGGGGAGCAAGGGAGCTGAAATTGAGGTCGGGTGTAATGCCTCTCGCATTCTGTTTGTCCTTTCCCCTTTTTCCTGTTTCTATCGGCCACCGCGCCTCATGGCGGACTCAAGCGGAGGAGGACAGAATGCTGAGGTCTTGTGGACCCACGAGTGTGAAAGTTTCTCCCGCATCAGATGTGTGTGAGATGAACCGCGTGGGGAACCTACCAAGGACCTCAAGGCTGCGATCAAAAAATAGCGGTAATACAGTCGTGAAAGAGGAGACCGACATCAAGAAGTATTCTCAAATACGAATGAGGGAGGCAGCGTGTTATACCTTCGTGAAACTGCGTGCGGAAATATGGTTTGAATCCTTGAATGAATCCGCGCCGTCGTAGCGCCACAGGATCTTAATCTTACCTCGTCCAAAGGAGCCGAGTGTTCCCAACTTTCGTTCCTGACCCTAGAGTGTGCGTTTATCAGTGCTGAAATGAGGAAGCCGGGTCTTGAGCCAGATTACTGTGTCATGAAAGAAGAGTCCGTTTGGGGACTTAGTCCTAATGTCTATGGTAACAATCATGGATGAATGTAACTGCACAAAAAAAATTCAAAACCGAAAAAGGGATAGGAGAAGAGCCTCTCTGCTCCTATGGTATTGCCAAATCAATTTAGCGCTTCGCGACCAAAAAATTACTGTGCTAATCGATTAACCCCTGCGAGGTTTACCATTGCTAAGACCAAGATGCCGAGAAGGCTAAGGTACCAGCTACCAAAGTTCCAGTCACTACCACCGCATGGCCTTGAACCTTACCTGCAGTCCCGTGTGTAGGGTATATTCAACGCGCAAATGTGATATCGTTTGAGGTTCCTGCGTGAAAGTCGTGGTGCTCTATGATGAACTTACCTTGGGTTCTTTGCAGGCACTGTCCAATAAGATGAAAATAACGATCTAAAGCCCACAACTCGCGGATTACGGCTAGTGCGTTGTTCGGAATGCCAATCCAAGATATCAGAACCCAGTTGAACACTCATCCGCACGAGTCTGCTTACGTTGATGAAGGAGAGTTATGCATTCTCCAAGCCCAAGGTTCAGGAGCCTCATGGCCGAAGTAGAGAATAATGGGCCTGTCCCGCATATACTGAAGTATGGGGGACAGTCCGTCAATCCCGTCTAACTCCTCATAAATCACAAAGACTTCAACTGCAACATGAAGCTCATCGATACGTTTTATTGCTCCGGCGCGCCTGACCATACCATCTCAGATGACTCCTATTCCTGCGTTGACTCGAATTCTATCGCGCCACACTAGTTACCATATTATGTATATCTACATAGTCCATGAATACTTATACTTCTCTTATATTCCTCGCACGTGATTATTTATGCTAAATTAAGATTAGATGATTTTGCATACAGTAGTAATAATAACCGTGAAGAATGTAACTGTACTACTAGTCACCCAAATAGTAAAAAAATCTTCAAATTACACTATGATGGTTTGTAAACTTAGAGTAGCTTTTCATTGTCTTATGTCTACTTAGATTAGTTCTTTTATTATTTCTTTGGTTCCTCTTGTGTGTAAGTGTACTTTTATATTTTAACTATTATTATGTTTCATCTTGGTGATTGTTTAATATCTGAATGGATTTAATATAATTAAAACCTTTCAATACAATATAATTAAAAACCAATTAGTTCTCTTGAATAATGTATCTTGCATCTTAGAATCATCTTTTACTTATAATGCTTTTAATTCAAACTACCTAATATTTTCATAACTGAAGATGTTGGATAAATTAATGACAAAAGAAGTCAATGACTAGTTTCTATTTTGTCTGGTCTAGCACTGTAAATG
>CAJHQP010005859.1:0-42594 GCA_905132765.1 Moricandia arvensis
TAGGGAGTACAAGTAAAGGAGCACTGGTTAACTTCCCTTTCAGCAACTGAAATGCATCTTCCTGAGCTTGCCCCCATGCGAATCCCACATTCTTCTTGATGACTTCAGTGAGTGGGGCAGCAATGGTGCTGAAGTCTTTCACAAACCTCCTGTAGAAGCCAGCAAGTCCATGAAAACTTCTGACTTCTCCAATGGTTTTAGGAGTCGGCCACTCCTTGATAGCTTTCACCTTTTCTTCATCAACCTGTATGCCCTGTGATGTAACAACAAAACCTAGAAAGACAAGGTTATCTGTTCCAAATGAGCACTTCTTGTAGTTAGCATACAGATTCTCTTTCCTAAGCACATCTAAAACCTGTCTCAAGTGCTCAACATGTTCTTTCATGGTCTTACTATAGATGAGAATATCATCAAAGTAAACAACCACAAATCGACCTATAAGAGCTCTCAAGACATGGTTCATCAACCTCATGAAAGTGCTAGGTGCGTTAGTAAGACCAAATGGCATAACAAGCCACTCATACAATCCTAACTTAGTCTTAAAAGCAGTTTTCCACTCATCTCCTTCTTTCATTCTAATCTGGTGGTAACCACTCTTTAAGTCAACCTTAGAAAAGACACATGAACCGTGTAACTCATCTAACATGTCATCTAAGCGAGGGATAGGATGTCTATACTTAACTGTGATGTTGTTGATGGCTCGGCAATCCACACACATGCGCCAGCTTCCATCCTTCTTGGGTACCAGCAGAACAGGTACAGCACAAGGACTCATGCTCTCTCTGATGTGGCCTTTCTCCAAGAGGTCATTGACTTGTTTCTGAAGCTCCTTGGTCTCAACGGGATTGGTCCTGTATGCTGGACGGTTTGGGAGTGAAGCTCCTGGTACAAAGTCAATTTGGTGCTCAATGCCTCTGATGGGTGGCAAACCAATTGGATTATCTTCTGGAAAGACATCCCTATACTCCTGCAAAAGATACTCAATCTCTTTTGGAATAATTGGTTCATGATTAGCCCCGGTGGTTAGTAACTCTTTGAACAAAACAAGGATCATGGGCTGTTGGGTGTTCAATGCCTCCTTGATCTCTTTAGAAGAAGCAAAAAGGTTATGAGTACTTACCTTGGCCGTGTCCTCCTTGAGTGAAGCTGAAACTGTGGTCTTAGCTTCTTCTCTTCTCAGCTTGAGTTGCACCTGATCTTGATGCACTTCTTGTGGAGTCAATGGCACCAGAGTGATGTTTCTTTCCTTGTGGACAAAGGAATGCCTATTCGTGTAGCCATCATGCACTGCCCTCTTGTCATACTGCCATGGGCGGCCCAGCAAGATGTGGCTAGCCTCCATAGGTAGGACATCACAAGTGATCTCATCCTGGTATCTCCCAATGGTCAGGGGCACCATCACTTGTTTGGTTACTCGCATTTCTCCTTCTTCACTTAGCCACTGGAGTGTGTATGGCTTGGGGTGATCGCGGACAGTAAGGTTCAGCTTGTGCACTAGTGTCTCACTTGCCACGTTGGTGCAGCTCCCTCCATCAATGATCAAGCTACACACCTTGTCTAGGACTAGACACCTGGTGTGAAACAAGTTCTCTCTCTGTTCATGTTCTTTCGCCTTTGGTTGAACATTGAGAGTCCTCCTGGTGACTAGAAGTTCTCCCTTGACAGGGTAATCCACATCCTCCTCAGATAGCTCCTCTTCATCCTCCGAGACTACATCTCCATTGTCAAGTAGGACCATGACCTTCTTGTTGATGCACTCATTAGCATAGTGTCCAAAGCCATGACACTTGAAGCACTTGACATTCCGGGACCTAGCAGGTGTTGCTGGTCCTTTGCCCTTGTCATCACGAGTGGAACCTACTGCTGAGGTTCCTTCTTTAGGCTTAGAGAAGGACTTGTCATCCTTTGAGTAGGCTGGTTTTGAAGCAGGTCCGAATTGAGATTTGGCAGTGCTTCTTCTTTTGTTTTGTTGTTCAATCAGTATGGCTTTGTGCAACAACTCATCCATGTCCTCATATTCTTGTAGCTCCAGTCTATCTTGGATTTCCCGGTTGAGTCCTCCTTGGAATCTAGCCATGGTGGCTTCAGAATCCTCCACCACTTCAGCCTTCATGATGAGTGTCTCCAACTCCTGGTGATAGTCCTCTACACTCTTTGTTCCTTGAGAAAGTCTTCTCAATCTCTGGTGAAGGTCTCGTCCATAGTGAGCAGGGACAAACCTCTTCTTCATCAAGGTTTTCATCTCAAACCAGGAGGTGATTTGAGGTTCTCCATTGCGCCTCCTTGTTGTTGCAATCTGCTCCCACCAGTTGATAGCATAACCACAGAATTCAGTGGCTGCTAGCTTGACCTTCCTCTCCTCAGTGTAGTGTTGGCATCCGAAGACCAGCTCTATCTTCTTCTCCCATTCCAAGTAGGCGTCAGGATCATTCTTGCCATGGAATGGTGGTATTCTCAGTTTGAGGCTACCAAGATTGTCATCAGCCTGCACCCTTCTGTTGTGGTGCCTAGGTTGCTGTCCATCCAGTGAGTCTCCTTCACTCTCTTCTGCGGACTCAAGTTGCTCCTCAACCTCTTCCACTGCACGAGCTCTTCTCCTAGGTCTCAGCCTAGCTCGTTCAGCACCTACACCTGCAACATGATCAACACCAGGTAAGTCAACGTTAGCTCGGTTAACTCTCTCCATTCTCCTGGTGACCTCAGCGATCATGGCTTCAAACTGCAGTTGATCAAGCCGGATGTGTTGAACAACAGGTTCTCCCACATCCTCTCCCTCTCTTCTTTCAGCCATAGTAACCTGAAAAACAAGTTAGAAAAGCCAAATAGCAAACAAAACTCTCTCTCACTCGGTTTTAGTTGCCAAGTCTCTGCCTTTCTCACGAGTTCAGTTAAGATTCAAAGCTCTTTCACCTAAGCTCTAGAACTTTTATCCCAAGTGATTTAGATAGACAGATTGAAAGAGTTTGGTCACCAATCCGCTTTACCACCCCAGCTGGATTTCTCCTCAGCTTTGTTCTTTCTTTTTTTTTTTTTGATTTGGCCGATCTCTTTCTGTTTTTAGATCTTAGACCACTTTTCTTTTTTTGATTTTTTTTTTCTTTAGGGGTTGGCCGGATCAGCTTACAACAGATAGAAAGAGAAGAAAGTGTTTGATGGATTGATAGATCTGAGTAGACAAACACGAACCCTAACCTTCAAGTGGCTCTGATACCACTTGGTGCGGCCTGGATAGGCTTGTTCTCCACGGATCACTTGAAGGGGATGGATAGAGGGTTGATCAAGAGGCTACTAGCACTCGGATCTGACGATGGACTGCTCTCCTTGGCGATGGGGATGCCTCAGAGATGTGTTGCTACTCAATGACACAAGATTACCTTGTATTGTCGTTGATGGATCACAAGGAATTCCTTCCTTTAGATGAAGATCAATGTTCCTTTAGCTGAACAGAGAAAGCAGAAGAACTAGGCAAGCAATTGCTTAAAAGATTTCGAGTTTATTGATTGAGTTTCAAGCTGCCTGCGGCGCTTGCTTAAATAGAAAGCTACATCTAACCCTTAAACCGAGATGGTTTTGGTTTTGTCTAACCCTAAACCTAAACCGAGATGGTTTTGGTTTTGCCTAAACCTAACCCTAAACCCAATTGAAATTGGTTTACTACTCTGAATCGAAAATCCTAATCCTAATTGTCTTTGGTTTGCTGGTTCAATTTAAGTACAAATCGAAATCACATTAAACCAACATGCTGGTTCTTCACTCTTGACCGATTCCTCCTCTTGTCTCACGTGTTCAAGCAGAGCTAGCAAAGCTTGCCTCTGAGCCTTTGTCTTTGATCTTGTAATCGGTCCAACTGAGAAGATCAAGTCATCTTGAGTTGCATTCTGCTCCATCTCTTCCTCTCCACTCATCCAGTCGGCTACATAGGGGTCTACTTGTTCTAGTTCCTCCACCAGCTCCTGGATCTCTCCCTGGTAAACCTCCTCTTCTGGTTCCTTGGTGTCTTGGCAATTGGATTGACTAGAGGTTGCATTTGACCCAATGGTGGTCACACCACCCCTTGATCCATATCAACTCATTGGTGAGCTTTCTCATAGCTCTATACTCTGCTTCAGCACTCGAACATGATACAACCTTCTGCTTCTTGCTTTTCCAAGTTACCAAATTGCCTCCAACGAATGTACAATACCCGGTAGTTGATCTCCTATCAACCCTATCTCCTGCCCAATCAGCATCACAATATCCAGTGATCTCAGTGCTTCCATTGCAGCCCATCCAAACACCTTGACCAGGAGATTCCCTTAGATACCTTAAGATCCTTTCCACCATATTCCAGTGATGAACTTTAGGAGCTTGCATATGCTGGCTGACTTGGTTCACAGCAAAACAGATGTCTGGTCTCGTAATGGTTAACTAGATTAGTTTTCCAACCATTTTCCTATAGAGACTGACGTCTTCAAAGGAGCCATCTTCAGACTCCCCCTCACGCAATACTTTGTACCCTTCCTCAAGAGGAGTTTTGGCTACTCTTCCTCCAAGCTTTCCTGCCTCATTTAAAATATCAAGTGTGTACTTCCTTTGAGATAAGAAAAGCCCCTCTTTAGAGCGGCATATTTCAATCCCTAGGAAGTACTTTAGCTCACCCAAATCTTTGATATCAAATGTAGATTTAAGAAAAGTTTTAGTTGAGGTGATACCTTCCTTGTCATTTCCTGTGATGATTATATCATCAACATAGACCAGGATAACAACAATACCTTGCTGACCTGAGAGTGTGAACAGAGTATGATCTGCCTCTGACTTCCTAAACCCTCTTCCATTCAAGGTTGTGCTCAGCTTGTGATACCAGGCTCTAGGAGATTGTTTTAATCCATAGATAGCCTTCTTTAGCCTCAATACGTTTCCTGGTTTTACCATGCTCTCTAGACCAGGAGGAGGATGCATATACACTTCATCTTCTAATTCACCTTGAAGGAAGGCATTCTTGACATCCATTTGCCATAGATCCCATTCCAAGTTGACTGCCAATGAAAGCACAATCCTTATGGTGTGAAGCTTAGCTACTGGTGCAAATGTGTCTAGGTAATCTTCTCCATAGACCTGAGTGTATCCCCTTGCCACAAGTCTTGTCTTCTTCCTCTCTGGTTTTCCATTTGCTAGGTACTTGATGGTAAAGATCAGACGACTTGTCACAGCTTTCTTGCCTTTGGGAAGCTCAGCTTCAAACCATGTATCATTCTTGATCATAGCATTGATCTCGTCTTCAACTGAGGTTCTCCATTCCTCCAGTTCCATTGCCTCTCCATAAGACCTCGGAATGTACTCTTTATCCAGGTTACTTATAAAGGCTTGGTGTTCTTGAGGATAATGTGCCATTGAGCAAGTCGCTTGTATTGGATGGGCTATTGCATTGCCGTTGAAGTATACTCTGGTGTTCTTCCAATTTGATGGGTGCTGTTTCACTCTGGTACTTCTCCTCAATGGTTGAATCTGTTGCTCTTCTACAACAGTTTCCACATGTTCCTCCTGATCTTGATCTTCCTCCTGATCTTGATCTTCCTCCCGATCTTGATCAGATTCTTGCAGTCCATCTTGATCATGTGCTGTTTCTAAATCATCCTCTTGTTGTGATTCAGATTCACTGCCCCTCTCAGGATCAGGATGGACTAGGTCGTCATTTGGTTCAGCTTCTCTGCTTTCTTCAGCGGCTGGGGAAGGAGAAGGTCTCCTTTGTTCCTCATTGTTTGAGGACGGACTGATGCCTAGATTTTCCAGTATGATTCTCAGGTTGCTTGCCCTATCAGATGATCCATGTGAGAGGTCCTTAAGATTTTCCCAACTCTTCTCATCATAGTATCCCTTTGATTCCACAAACTTGACATCTCTTGAGACCATTACTCTTCTTGATTCTGGTGAGTAGCACTTATACCCTTTTTGTGTATGGGAATACCCAAGAAACATGGCCTTAATACTCTTAGGTTCTAGCTTGTTTCTCTGTTCACCTGGTGTCAAGACATAGCACACACACCCAAACACACGCAAATGATCAATAGGAGGTTTTACTTTGTTTAATACCTGGAATGGAGAAGTATCTTGGAGGATTTTGGTTGGGATCCTATTGATTAGATAGCATGCTGCCACTACAGCATCTCCCCAAAATCTCTTAGGAACATTGGTGTGAAACATCATGCTTCTTGCAACGTCCATAAGGTGGCGATTCTTCCTCTCAGCCACTCCATTTTGTTGTGGTGTATATGGGCAGCTTGTTTGATGAATAATCCCATGCTTTGCTAGGTGGTGTTTGAAAGAATGGCTTGTATATTCTCCACCATTATCAGACCTGAAAATCTTTATCTTGGAATTGAAATGGTTAGTTACATAGTTTTGGAAGTTGATAAACGCTTCTAACACTCTATCTTTGCTTTGAATCAAGGTGAGCCAAGTATATTTTGATTTTTCATCTATGAAAGTAACAAAGTACTTATGGTTTTCTCTAGAAGCACAAGGTGCTGTCCACACATCAGAGTGAACAAGATCAAAGCAATTCTCATAGATAGTCCGAGACCTAGGAAAAACAGATTTGCAGTGTTTACCAAGAATACATGCCTCACAATTTTCATTTTTAAAAGATAGATTAGGTAACATCAATCCTAAGGCACGAGAATGAGGGTGACCCAGTCTAGCATGCCATAACACATCACTAGCTAAAACAGAAGCAGAATTAAAAGCACAAGTGAAATCTGATCTAAGCTTGGTGTCTTTGAGCACATACAACTCTCCATTGCTCACACCTTTTCCCAGCATCTTACTGGTCTTAATATCCTGAAAGCACACATCATTAGGACTGAAAATAACCTTGCAATTCAGATCATTAGTGGCTCTTTTAACAGATAATAAGTTAGATGTGAAAGTAGGCATGTAAAAAGCTTGAGACTCTTTATTAAACAGATTCAGATTTCCTATTCCCTCAATAGGTATTCTATCACCATTTGCAATCACTACACTACCTAGAGCTGGTTTGACATCACTAATGAGTTTAACATCCCTAATCATATGGTGAGATGCTCCTGAGTCAATTATCAAAGGTCTAGTAGTTGGTGATGCAGTGTGAATAGAATTTAAAGCATTAACACTAGTGTTACCAGAATTTGCATTGAGAGCCTTTATGAGGGCCTCAATGTCTGACTTGCGGATGAAGGCATCATCATTAGGAGGTTGAGGGATGGCCTGAGAGGTAGACCCAACCGCATGTGTTGTTGAGATCATGGCTCTCCCATCTTCTCCAATGCGCATAGAGACATTGGCTGACTGTGTGTCTTGAGCTCTTGCTTCATGAGCCCTGGTCTGATTGAACTTAGGCGGCCTAAGATGGGGGTGTAGAATCCAGCAGTTGTTCTTTGAGTGACCTTGCTTCTTGCAATGCTCACAAGTCATGCGCTTATCCCCTCCTGGCTTAAAGTAAGCTTTGTTTGCTGAGGCAGTCTCCATCTTCTCAGCTTTGCTGGCCATAGATAGTTCTCCTTTACCACCAAACAGCCCATCAGATCCTTGTTCTTTCTGTAGTTGAGCACACACATCATCCAGACTGGGCAGCTCCTTAGCTCTTAAGATATGTTTAATAACATCATTAAAAGTAGGATTAAGAGTCAGAAGCAACCCAAATACTTTGTCTTGCTCACGCCTTTCATTTAGGATTGTGGGATCAGTGGTGTTTGGCCTCAGCATCTCAAGCTCAGCCCACAATGCTCTGAATTTCCCAAAGTGCTTGTTGAAATCCATATCCTCCTGATGCAAGTTGTTGATGGCTCTTTTTACTTCAAACACTCTGCTGAGGTTTGAAGTGTTACCATATACCTTTTGTAAGGTATCCCATAACTCCTTTGCTGTCTCACAGTAGGAGTATGCCTCCATGATGTGGGTATCAAGAGAGCTTTGCAATCCGGACAGCACCATGAAATCCTCTTGAATCCATTTGCCTTCATCCATCACTACAACCTCCTTGCCATCTTCTCCTTGGGTGATTTGCTTTGGTGCCTCACTGGAAGTGATGTGCTCCCATAAACCTCGACCCCCAAGGGCTGTCTTGGCCAATCTTGACCAGAGTAGATAGTTAAGACCTTTCAGAGTAACCGGAATAATCACCATCTTGTGTTGCTCCATCTTTTACTTCCAAAGGTTTAAGAAGAAATCGTCCAGAACTGTTTTTCTTACTTGCTGGATGAATGAAATTATGAGGTGAAAAAGAGAAAATAAACCGAACAAATGAAAGAGAAAGCTTAGAGAAGTAGATTTGCGGAAGAAAATTGGTGTTTAGGAGCTTGAATGCTCTGATACCATGTAAGAAAATGAAGAACAAGCTTAAGAACAGAGAGAGAGAGAGAGTTGAATCCGTGAGAGAGAGAGAGAGAGAGTGATTTTCGTGTGCAAGAGAGAGAGAGTAAGAAGGAACTCTTTTCCTTAATTTTCAAATGCTTACAAGAGGATTATTAATAGCCTAAGGCTTAACTTAATGGGGAACAAGACAGAAAAAATAAAGTGGAGACAAAGGTAAAAGTGTGTTTGGTCTCCAACAGCTAGATTCTCATTTGAATTTGAATTCAAATGCAAATCTGATCTTCAAGACTGTTCAAGACCGTTTCCTTGTCATTGGGAGAGTTCCCACACGTGCTTATACTTAGGCAGATCAGATGCTTGCCTTAGACTCCAAGTTAGGTCACTCAGAAGTTCTACTTGTCTTGCAAGTCACGTTTGAAGACTAGGTTGTACAGAGAGACTTGTTCTTCAAGTTAACAACCAGTTAACTCAACTGCGGCTTAATTCAAATTCATCTGTTTCCCTCTAGCTTCTTATCTCAACAACCAGATGTTAATCTGATCTTTATTTCATCCTTTTTATGTCTGTGTCAATAAAAACCCACGACCAGCAAGAGAACAGGAGGGGTTTGAAGTGTCTCCTTGACCATAAGGAGAGAATCAAGAAGAGGAGGTATTGGACAGTCAATCCACACCACAAGCCCTTCAAATTCAAGTGATTCACAGCCATGGAGGTTCAAGGAACTAGCTCAGGTTCCTTGGTTGTAAGTTAACCTCCTAAACTCTAATAAGCGCCTGTTTAATTGCTTAAATTATTTCTGGTTGTGTTGTGTATGTGTTTTGTATCTTTGGGACAGTTTAATGGTACTAGAGTTATTGCACCTAGTTTCTGTCCCATGATACTAATGAGTTGTGTGTGTATTGTTCTAGGAGTGATTAAGTTTGCTAGCATGGTAATGTCTAGTTTCTGTCTTAGAATAATTCTTTGTGTTGTCTCTGGCCTAAGTGAGTTGCTTAGTCTCAGTGTCTGTCTTGTTGCATTGTTAAAGGTCTAGGAGAGTTTTCTGGCAATGTGTTGCATTCATAGTTGTGTAGCTTGATTAGATGAGTTGTCTAGTCTATGCTACTGTCATAAATTGTCATTGCATTCTGCTATTGTCATATGTGTGATAAATTGAGCCTAGATGCCTTGTAATTGATGAGTTATCATACCTGAGCATTTAGTGAATTGGTTGCATGGATTTGAACTGAATGAGTTGTTTAGATTCTGTCCATTGCATTTTCTTAAGCATTGGGATCAGGATTGGTAAGTTACCAAGGTCTGATCCTAGTGTGTGTGGTCTGATTCTTGCTGGAGTTTGAGTGATGTTTCAGGTACATAAGTGTTGTCTCTGTCCATCATCAAATCAAGACAAAGAAAAAGACTTTGCCCATGTTGTTCAGAGCCTGCACAAGATGCATATTCCTGTCCATGGAGAAAAAGGCCCATGAGTTCAGAGCCTACAGAGTCTGTATATTCCTGACCATGGAGAGATGTTTTGTGTGTGAAACCGGTTGAAGAAGTGCAGCCTGGTTAGGTGTTGAGATTCTGGTTCATGAAACACGCAAGAAGAAGTGTTGTGTAAGGCATTGGAGCAGAAACCAAAGGTGGATCGGTTGAAGAAGCGCAGCCTGGTTAGGTGTTGAGCTCCTGGTCCAATACTCATCTTTGCTCACCTTTCAAGCTTGGTCCATCACCTATACTCTCTGGATCAAGCTTGAGGAGGGGTATTGGTGAGTATTCTGAAGGTTCAAGACGTCCATAGCCTCACCAGAAGATCAGAAGTGGAGTTTACTCAGATCAAAGAAGAAGAAGAAGAATGCTAGTGATGGAGTTCACACTGGCATGTCTCAGGAAAAGGAGGATAACTTCCTCACCATGAAGAATTTGACCATGAAACTAATTGCCCTACATTCTACACTCATCAAGGGCTCGCTGCGAATTGGAATCAGTCTAAAAGGAGTTACGGTTTGGAAGTTACACCAGTTACAAGTTGCAGGCGTTCTGCTGTCTAGAGATCAGTTGCGGGTGATGGAGTTCATGATCCAAATTGGTCTACCAAGTGGGGGATTCAAGTGGATTTCACTCCCCATCATGATTAACATTGTTGGAGCTCTCTGGATTAGAATCTGGAGGTCCTTAACCCCATCAGAATGGCGAGTAGTCAGAAGATAGGGGAGATACCAAACCGGCAAAGAGATGAGTTCCGGGTTGTTGATGTGTGCAAGGGGTGGAGTTCACCTTTGCAGCACAAGAAAGGGCCGTGATCCAGAGCTCTTTGTGTCTAACCACACTGGTCTAAGGCACAAAGGCTCACTGGCCAATCCCTAGGCCTTGGGGATTTCTACTCTTTTTCCTTAGTATGTTTTTGTCCCATTGGGTTTTGCATACTAAGGTTTTAATGAGGGATTTCTTCAAGGTTCCAAGATTGTCCAAGGATATCCTATGGTCAAGCTTGAGGGGGAGTGTTGAGATAGAGAAGAGAATGACCAGAAGAAGAAGCTGGTTCATGATCCAAAGAAATAAAGAAACAAGAAGAAGAAGAAGGAGTGATCCGGATACTCCAAGTTGAGACTGGTTCATACAGTCTTGTGAACTAAGTCATTATTAGAATGGAGAAGAGAGAAGCATGGCTGAGTGTGGTCCATTGATCTGAGAGATAAAGAAAACAAAGAGAAGAATAGATACCTGAAAAGAGTTTGGTCTGTACAACCTTGCTACACAAGGCACTCCGTACAGTCTTGGCTTCCAAGTAACCAAACTTAACCTAGAGTGACTTGGAAGGCAAGGAAGGTGGGAATGATGTGTTAGATTTTCACCAGAGTATGTGGATCTGGGTTTGTGTGTGATGAACAAGCCTTTAAGGCAATGATGAACACGAGATGATGAAGAGAAAGGGTTCTGGTTTACTTGTATGAACTTGAATCAGAATCAGAGAGTATGAGAGACTTAGAGAGATTAAAGAGACTAAGAAAGAGAGAGACTTAAGAAGGATTCGATCCAAGAACTACAAGCTTTTTATTTCTGGAAGTGGAGAGGGGTTTTCCCCCTTACTCCCTTGAAGATTACAATTCGCCCAAGGGGTCTTTTTATAGAGAGATGAGTGCTGGATACAAGTTTAAACCTAAGGAGACTAAGCATGTGGAGTCAACAAGTATTTGGGCGCCTGGTTTGAATTGTGTGGCTCAGAATGCTCACATGCTTGGACAGGCTGTCACAAGCTGCTCTTTCTTTGCTTTTGGACGAGAGGATAACCTTTTGGATAAGGTTCTTCCTTTCTGGAAAGTAGACAGCTCTTCCTTTTCGCCTAAGATATATTCTGAGCATCTTTCTCCTTGCCTAAGCCTCCCACGGATCCCAAGTCTTTGCTCACCATAATAAACCTTCTTAAGACTTGGGAACCAAGTCTTGTGCATTTTAGGGTTGTACGGCCAGGAACATCAAGCTGGTCCGTACACATTGAGCCCTAACTTTGCACAAGACTTAAAACATCTTTTATGCTCAAATGGTCGAGTAATGTTGGTTTTGGGTCGAGTCTGGTCCGTACGGATCCGTACAGGCCGTACAGGCCGTACAATCCGTACACCTCATCCTTAACTTGACCATTTGATCCCTTCTTCTCACCAAAGCTTCCCCAGGTCTTCCTTAGACTTCTCATTGATGTTCCTCAGTCTCTTGCACACTCAGAAGCTGTCCACAGCCTTCTCCATACTCGTTGCACAAGATCCTTCACACCACACTATCTTCTCTGCCTCTATCTCATCTCTCACAAGTTTCATTGTATCTCTTCAAGTTAACATGTTGAACAAGAGGGGTTCACTTGATAGAGAAAGATTAGAGGATTGGAGAAGGTTTGGATTTGGGGTGTCCGTACATGTCTGTACAGTTTGGCCGTACAAGGCCGTACAAAAGTTACCCGGGTGAACTTGGTCGAAAGTTACCCGAGGTAAATGTAACTCGACCAAAAGTTACATTTACCATTTACCACCCTGACTCAAGCTTGGTTCGCGGAAAAGGAAGACCAAAGGAAGAGCTGTGGACAGGCTGGCTCATGTGGCCAAGAAAGGAAGAGCATCTGGTCAAGATTCCTTTGGCATCTCGCGTGTGAAGCTTCTCGTCCAAGTATTCAAATTAGGCGCCTAAACGAGCCTTGACTTCACACGCTTAGTCTTCTATCCGTTGAAACCTTATCCCCTTTTTGCCCTAAGCTTTCCTCTATATATTGTAACCCTCTTGTCGAAATATTAATCAATCAAGCAACTCATTTCATTTCTCTTAGTCTCTCTAGTCTCTCGGTTCATCCGAAATGGGTTCTTAGATTCAAATCTCTCAAAGTCTCTTTCTTTAGTCTCGATTCTTCTAAATCTCTTCTTCTTTACTTATTCTACTCAGATTCTACTCTAAATTTCATGGTATCAGAGCCAGGTTCACTTGAATTTGGGTTTGTTTGAGTTCGTTCATACAAAGTTTCATCCTTTTGTTCTTTAAAGTTCAAAGTCTCAACCTTTTGTTCCGGGAATGGAGAATACGAAGACTACAGTCATTCCGGTTACCCTGAAGGAAGGAAACTACCTTCTTTGGTCTCGTGTGGTGAAGACAGCCGTGGGAAGTAAGGGTCTTTGGAGTCACATCCTTGAGAGTGAAGCTCCAAAACTCATTACTCGTGAAGGCGACAAAGAGGTGGTGGTTTGTGATGAAGTGAAGTGGATCCAGGAGGACAACCTGGTGATATCCAATCTCCAGAGCTCACTGGATCCGTCGATCTTAGAAGCCTACAGCTACTGTGAGAAAGCTAAGGATCTATGGGATACACTTCAAAAGGTGTATGGAAACATCTCAAACCTCACCCGGGTGTTTGAGATCAAGAGAGCTATCAATAACTTAGCCCAAGAACACATGGAGTTTACCAAACAGTTGGGAAAGTTTAGAGCTTTGTGCTCAAAACTTGAGATGCTAAGGCCTAGTACTACTGATCCAGATGAGCTTAATGAGAGACGTGAGCAAGACAAGGTCTTTGGCCTATTGCTTACTCTCAATACTACCTACAACGATCTCATTAAGCACATCCTTAGATCCGAGAAACTCCCAACCCTTTAAGATGTGTGTGCTCAGATCCAGAAGGAACAAGGATCTTTGGGGCTCTTTGGAGGAAAGGGGGAGCTAACTCTGGCAAATCAAGCCGAGGTGCCTCAAGCAAACAAAGCTCATAAGTATGAAGACCGGAGGTTCACTGGAAACTATGAAGAAAGGAGGTTTGGGGGAAACTGTGATCATTGCAAGAGACATGGACACAAGAAGAGCCAATGCTGGATTCTCCATCCTCACCTCAAGCCGGCCAAGTTCATGAAGGAAAGGGAGGCTCGTGCTAATGTCACTTATGGTACAAGTGATCAAACTGGGGCAGGAACCTCTAACCGGTCCAATGAAGCAGAAGGGCGTGAAGGTAGTGAGAGCAAGGCGTTGGTGACCTATACTTCCCATCAAACACGACCCAATGAGCATGAGTTCATCCGCCGATCTGAGATGGATGCTCTCATCAAAATGCTCAAGGATAATGGTAACAATCTTGGTAATATTAGTGGGTATTCATTTGGAGCATATAGGATTGCTAGTACTGCTAAAACTGATAGTGCCTACACCCATTCTAGGATGCTTGGTCAATCTCACACTGCTCATAACATGTCTAAACCTTTGATAGTAGATTCAGGTGCATCTCATCATATGATCAGTGATACTAGTCTTATTAGAGACATTGAACCTGCGCATGGACATGTAATGATTGCTAATGGAGATAGGATACCAATAAGGGGTGTAGGCAAGTTGAAACTGTTTGACAAAGAATCTAAAGCTTTCTATATGCCTGAGTTTACTTCAAACTTACTTTCTGTCAAGAAGTGTACCACTGATATGCATTGAAAAGTTATCTTTAGTCCTAATGATGTGAAGTTTCAGGATATTGAGAGCAAACGGTTGATTGGGCAAGGAGTAACCAAAGGAGACCTTTATATGCTTGAAGAACTTAGTTCTGTGCCTGATCATAATTGCTCGTTTACTTCTGTTCCTGTTTCTGCTTTGAATAAGAACGCTTTGTTGCATGCTAGACTAGGACATCCTCATGTTAAAGCTTTAAACTTAATGGTTCCAGGTGTTGTGTTTGAGAATAATGATTGTGAAGCTTGTATTTTAGGCAAGCATTGTAAGACTGTTTTTCATAAATCCACAACCATCTATGAACATTGCTTTGATCTGATTCACTCTGATGTTTGGACTGCACCTTGTTTGTCTTGGGAGAATCACAAGTATTTTGTAACATTCATAGATGAGAAGTCTAAATACACCTGGATAACCTTGATCCCATCTAAAGATAGGGTGCTTGATGCATTTAGAAATTTTCAGAACTATGTGACTAACCAGTTTAATGCCAAGTTGAAAATTTTTAGATCAGATAATGGAGGGGAGTATACCAGCCAAGCATTCAAACATCATCTATCTTAACATGGCATACTCCACCAGACAAGTTGCCCCTATACCCCTCAACAGAATGGAGTAGCCGAGAGGAAGAACAGGCACCTTATGGAGGTTGCTCGGTCCATGATGTTTCAAGCAAATGTCCCCAAGCGGTTTTGGAGTGATGCAGTGTCTACAGCTTGTTATCTCATCAACAGAACACCAACGAGGATCCTAGACAACCAGTCTCCATTTGAGGTCTTGAATAAACATAGACCAACCCTGGATCACCTTCGGGTCTTTGGTTGCCTATGTTTTTTTCTAAGACCGGGAGAGTTGAGAAACAAACTGGAGGCAAAGAGCACTAAAGGGATGTTTATAGGATATTCACCGACTCAGAAAGGTTATAAGTGCTATGATCCTATAACCAGAAGAGTTCTGGTATCAAGGGAAGTAAAGTTCATTGAAGAAAGGGGGTATTATGAAGAAAAGAACCAGGCAGAGTTAAAAGATCTTGCATTTGACAAAGCAGCTAACTTGAGGATCATACTAGAGAGTCTTGGGATCAATCTCTCCCAGGATCCTAAGACTGGAGGAGGACAACCACAAGGCCCCCCCAACAATGAAGAAGAACAAGCTCCCCACTTCGACCATGAGGGGGGAAATGAACCAGAAGATCAACTAGAAGTTGGAGAGGACTCTGGCTCTCATGATCAAAGTGTAAGTTTTGTTATGAACAGAATGAAGACCACAAGAGAAAAAGAGGAGTTTGATTCGAGAACAGGAGGAGAGAGAGAGAGATGAGTGTTTACTCGAGAGAATAGAGAAGGAGTTTATTTCCTTAGACTGAATAATGGTCTGGAGAGCTACATAAATAGACATGGGGAGACAGAAGAGAAAATAATAAACAATTATCCACTTGCTTCTGCTTCCCAGCTGTCATCAACCAGTTTGAATTCAAAATTTGAATTTGAACACTGTGATGTAGTTGAGGCATGTAGTCGAGGCATGTAGTCGACTATATGATGTAGTTGAGGCATGTAGTCGAGGCATGTAGTCGACTATATCATTGGACTGTGTAACCTGTGATGTAGTTGAGGCATGTAGTTGACTATATCACAGGACTATATAACCAGATGTCCTTCTTTTCTCTTGATGTCTCCATCTTTTATTCATGTCTTCATGTCAATACTCCCCCTCAAGCTTAACCACAGGATATGGTTAAGCTTGGAACCCATGAAGACATCCCTCATTAAAACCTTTGTGTGCAAAACCCAGTGGGATAAAAACATACAAAGGAAAGAGTAGAAGCTTCATGGCTAAGGGGATCATGATCTGGCCAAGTCTATGAGTCCTAACCTTGGAAGAATGGACTCACAGACTTTGGTACTTGCTCCTTTTGTGAAGATATCAGCTAGTTGATCCTCACTTCTTGTGTAGCATGGTAGGATGATTTGTTGCTCCACTGCTTGTCTCACTTTGTGACAATCCACCTCAATGTGCTTTGTCCTCTCATGAAACACTGAGTTTGATGCTATGTGAATAGCTGCTTGATTATCACAGTGCATTGTGATTGGTGTTGTAGTCTCTATACCCAAGTCTTTGAGCAGGTTTCTGATCCAAATGAGTTCACTCGTAAGTTTCCTCATTGCTCTATACTCTGCCTCAGCACTTGAACATGAAACTATCTTCTGCTTCTTGCTCTTCCAGGTAACCAGATTCCCTCCGATGAAGGTGCAATATCCTGTTGTAGACTTCCTGTCTACTCTATCACCAGCCCAGTCTGCATCACAATAGCCAACCACTTCTGTGTTTCCATTACAGCCCATCCATACTCCTTGTCCAGGAGCTCCACTGAGGTATTTGAGTATCCTTTCCACCATTTTCCAGTGATGAACCTTTGGCACTTGCATATGCTGGCTCACCTGGTTCACAGCAAAACAAATATCAGGTCTAGTTATGGTTAGATAGATGAGCTTACCCACTAGTCTTCTGTACTGCTTTGGATCATCAAATGAGGTGTCTTCATACTCCCCCTCACGCAAGATTTTGTAGCCATCCTCCAGTGGAGTCTTTGCTGGTTTTTCTCCAAGCATACCTGCTTCATTCAAGAGATCAAGTGTGTACTTTCTTTGGGATAAAAAGAGCCCCTCTTTAGATCGGCATACTTCTATTCCAAGAAAGTACTTTAGCTCACCCAAATCCTTAATATCAAATACAGATTTCAAGTAAGCTTTAGTGGTTTGTATACCTTCTTTGTCACTCCCTGTGATGATGATATCATCAACATACACAAGGATGACTACTATACCTTGTTGACTGGTGAGAGTGAATAGGGTATGATCTGCCTCCGATCTACTAAACCCTTTTCCATTAAGAGTGGTGCTCAGCTTGTGGTACCAAGCTCTAGGTGATTGCTTAAGTCCATAGATAGCCTTCTTGAGTCTCAACACATTTCCTGGTTTGACCATGTCTTCTAAACCAGGAGGAGGGCGCATGTAGACTTCATCTTCTACTTCTCCTTGAAGAAAGGCATTCTTCACATCCATTTGCCACAAATCCCACTCCAAGTTGGTTGCAAGTGAGAGAATGATCCTGATGGTGTGAAGCTTTGCTACTGGTGCAAAAGTATCCAAGTAATCTTCTCCATAAGTTTGGGTGAATCCTCTTGCTACCAGCCTTGTTTTCTTTCTTTCTGGTTTCCCATTAGCTAGATACTTGATGGTGTAGAGTAGACGGCTAGTTACAGCTTTCTTGCCTCTTGGGAGCTCAGTTTCAAACCAAGTATCATTCTTGATCATGGCATTGATCTCATCCTCCACTGATGCTCTCCACTCATCATCTGCCATTGCTTCTTCATATGTCCTTGGGATGTATTCTTGATCTACATTACTTATGAAGACTTGGTGCTCTTCTGGATATTGGGCCAAGGAACAAACTGCCTGAGTGGGATGAGCTACTGCATTGGCATTAAAGTACACCCGTTTGTTCTTCCAGGTTTCTGGATCATGTCTAATCCTAGTGCTTCTTCTTAGTTGTTGCACTTGCTCTTCTTCTGGTTGTGTTTGGACTTCCTCTGGATCCTGTTGATCATGGCTATCAGAACCTTCAGGTTGCATTGTTTCTTCTGGTTCTGGTTGGTTCCCCCCCTTCATGATCAACATGGATACCATCTTCAACCGGATCAGCCGCTTGATTAGGTTGTTCTCTTGGCTTTTCCCTTGCCAAAGGCTGGTTAATCCCAAGACTTTCCAGGATGATTCTCAGGTTAGTTGCTCTGCCTGATGGGGTGTGTGTAAGATCTTCCAGATTTTCCCAGCTCTTCTCACCATAATACCCCTTTGACTCAACAAATTTGACATCCCTTGAGACCATCACCCTTCTAGTTTCTGGTACATATCACTTGTACCCTTTCTGGTTAGCTGAGTACCCAATGAATATTGCTTTGACACTCTTGGCATCAAGTTTATTTCTTTGCTCTCCTGGAATCAAAACAAAACAGAGGCACCCAAACACACGCAAATGATCAAGAGAGGGTTTGTTTTTATTCAATACCTCAAATGGAGAGACATCATGGAGGACCCTTGTAGGGGTTCTGTTTATTAGATAGCATGCTGAGACCACAGCATCACCCCAAAAACGTTTTGGAACATTTGTGTGAAACATCATGCTTCTAGCAACCTCCATAAGATGTCGATTCTTCCTCTCTGCCACTCCATTTTGTTGTGGTGTGTATGGGCAGCTGGTTTGATGAATGATTCCATGTCTGGCTAGATGGTTTTTGAATGCATGGCTTGTGTATTCACCACCATTGTCTGACCTAAAAATTTTAATCTTGGCATTGAAATGATTAGTGACATAGCTCTGAAAGTTTATAAAGGCTTCTAAAACTCTATCTTTAGATTGAATTAAGGTTAGCCAAGTGTACTTTGATTTCTCATCTATAAAGGTGACAAAGTATTTATGGTTTTCTCTAGAAACACATGGAGCAGTCCAGACATCTCAGTGCACAAGATCAAAGCAGTGTTCATAAATAGTGGTTGATTTAGTAAAAACGGTTTTGCAATGTTTGCCAAGGATACAAGCTTCACAGCTATCATTCCTAAAAGACAGATTAGGGAACATCAATCCTAAGGCCCGAGAATGAGGATGGCCTAATCTAGCATGCCATAAAACATTAGAATCTAAAACAGAAGCAGAACTAAGAGCATAAGGTAAATCTGATTTAAGTTTGGTGTCTTCAAGCAAATAGAGGTCTCCTTTGCTTACACCCTTTCCAATCATCTTACTTGTCTCAATATCCTGAAATGAACTTCATTAGGGCTAAAAATCACATGACAATTAAGATCAGAAGTCGTTTTCTTAACTGAGAGCAAGTTAGAAGCAAAAGTAGGCATATATAAGGCTTTAGATTCTCTACCAAACAAGTTCAAGTTCCCTATGCCCTCAATGGGTACCTTATCACCATTTGCAATCATCACATTTCCAAGAGTAGGTTTAACATTACTAATCAGTTTAGCATCTTTGATCATATGGTGAGATGCCCCTGAATCTATGATCAATGGCCTAGTAGGTTGAGATATGTTCTGAATTGTATTTAAAGCATTATGATCATTACTACTGATGTTACCAGAGTTGGCATTGAGGGCTTTTATGAGAGCCTCAATGTCTGACTTGCGGATTAGAGAGTCCTCCTGGTGGAGTTGAGTAGATGTTCCAGCAATGTGGGCAGTAGAGTTCATGGCTCTCCCTCCATTTTGTAGATGCACTGGTTGAACTGATGGCTGGGCATTCTGATGGACAGCTTCATGAGCCCTGGCCTGATTGAACCGTGATGGAGGTTGGAGATGAGGGTGATATGCATCCATAAGCCTCTTCCACCAAGGGCATTCTTGATAAATCTTGACCAGAAAAGGTAGTTAACCCCCTTTAGAGTGACTGGAATCACCACTGCCTTGTTTTGCTCCATTTCGAAAAGCTATTGACCAGTGGGTAAAAGGATGGACCAAGAATTTTTAGAGAAGTAAAGATGAGTTTCTGAATACTGGAGCAACCAGAGAGTAGAACAGAACAAGTTTACTCTGTTTGTATTGTGAACGGAAGATGAGAAAATATGAAGAACAGATGAGGAACTCGCAAGAACAGATCTATTATCCACTGGATAAAAGAATGTTCTTCAAGAAACCCAAGAACTGATCGGATGAAAAGAAAGAGGGAAGAGATTAGAGTAGATTTGCGGAAGAAAATTAGGTTTAGGAGCCAAATGGCTCTGATACCATGTAAGTTTTGTTATGAACAGAATAAAGAACACAAGAGAAAAAGAGGAGTTTGATTCGAGAACAGGAGGAGAGAGAGAGAGATGAGTGTTTACTCGAGAGAATAGAGAAGGAGTTTATTTCCTTAGACTGAAGAATGGTCTGGAGAGCTACATAAATAGACATGGGGAGACAGAAGAGAAAATAAAAAACAATTATCCACTTGCTTCTGCTTCCCAGCTGTCATCAACCAGTTTGAATTCAAAATTTGAATTTGAACACTGTGATGTAGTTGAGGCATGTAGTCGAGGCATGTAGTCGACTATATGATGTAGTTGAGGCATGTAGTCGAGGCATGTAGTCGACTATATCATTGGACTGTGTAACCTGTGATGTAGTTGAGGCATGTAGTTGACTATATCACAGGACTATATAACCAGATGTCCTTCTTTTCTCTTGATGTCTCCATCTTTTATTCATGTCTTCATGTCAATACAAAGTGTGGACCAAGAGGAAGAAATGGTGAACGAGGAGGAAGAAGGGTCAGTTCAAGATGGAGGTCAGAACCAAGATCAAGAACCGGCTGTTGAACAACAACTAAGGAGGAGCACTAGGATCTGGAATCCACCAACCAATTGGGTGAACACTAGAGTGTATTATAATGCTCAGGCAGTAGAGCATCCTGCTCAAGTTTCCTGCTCTCTTGCCCACTATCCTGAAGAACACTGTGTCTTCATGATGAATCTGGATGATAGCTACATTCCTCGGTCTTATGAGGAAGCAATGAAGGAAAAAGAATGGAGAGATTCAGTAGGAGCTGAAGCAACTGCAATGATCAAGAATGATACTTGGTATGAGAGTGAGTTACCAAGAGGGAAGAAGGCAGTGTCTAGTAGATGGATCTTCACAATCAAGTATCTTGCAAATGGGAAGATAGACAGAAAGAAGCCTCGGTTAGTATCAAGAGGGTTTACCCAAACCTATGGTGAAGACTATCTTGATACGTTTGCCCCAGTTGCAAAACTCCACACCATCAGGATAGTTCTTTCAATAGCAGTCAACCTTAAGTGGGGACTTTGGCAGATGGATGTGAAGAATGCATTTCTTCAAGGGGAACTTGAAGACGAGGTCTACATGTATCATCCACCAGGGTTGGAGCAGTTGGTCAAGGAAGGAAATGTTCTTAGACTGAAGAAAGCTATCTATGGCCTTAAACAATCGCCAAGGGCTTGGTACAACAAGTTGAGCACAACCTTGAATGGAAGAGGCTTCAAGAAATCCGAGCTAGACCACACTCTCTTCACTCTCACCACTCCATCAGGTATCATTGTTCTTCTAGTGTATGTTGATGATATCATCAACACTGGAAGTGACAAAGAAGGTATTCAACTCACCAAAGATTATTTGAAGTCTGTGTCTGAAATCAAAGACTTAGGAGAGATGAAATACTTTCTTGGAATAGAGATATGTAGGTCCAAGGAAAGTTTGTTCTTGTCTCAAAGGAAATATACACTTGATCTTTTGAAAGATGCAGGTATACAAGGAGGGAAGACATTCAAGACACCTTTGGAGGACGGATACAAAGTTCCTCGTGAGGGGGAGATAAAAGACAGTCCACCATTCCAGGATGCCAAGCTTTATAGAAAGCTTGTTGGTAAGTTGATCTACCTAACTATCACACGACCTGATATATGTTTTGCTGTGAACCAGGTAAGTCAACACATGCAAGGACCAAGGGAACATCACTGGAACATGGTGAACCGTCTCCTCATGTACCTGAATGGATCACCAGACCAAGGAGTCTGGATGGGATGCAATGAGAGCACTGAAGTGGTAGGGTATTGTGATGCGGATTGGGCTGGAGACAGGATGGATAGGAAGTCTACTACTGGATATTGCACATTCATTGGTGGGAATCTTGTCACTTGGAAGAGCAAGAAGCAGAAGGTGGTCTCTTGCTCGAGTGCTGAAGCTGAGTATAGAGCCATGTTGAAGCTTACAAACGAGCTGGTTTGGATCAAGGGTATACTGAAGCACTTAGGAATTGAGCAGGCCACACCTATGACAATGCACTGTGACAACCAAGCAGCCATCCACATTGCATCCAACTCGGTGTTCCATGAAAGGAAGAAGCATATTGAAGTTGATTGCCATAAGGTAAGGCAGATGATTGTTTCTGGAGACATTCTACCTTGCTTTACCAGAAGTGAAGATCAGTTAGCCAATGTCTTCACCAAGGCAGCCAGGCAGAAAACTATAGAGTCCATCCATACCAGACTTGGACTCTTAGACCTCACCAAACGAGGTTGATCCCCTTGCCATGGGGTCTTTACTCTTTTCTTTGTTGAGGTTTTATCCCTAAGGAGGGTTTTCTTTGATAAGGTTTTTAATGAGGAAGATCTCATGGCATTCCAAGCTTGACTTGTTCCACATGGTCAAGCTTGAGGGGGAGTGTTGAACAAGAGGGGTTCACTTGATAGAGAAAGATTAGAGGATTGGAGAAGGTTTGGATTTGGGGTGTCCGTACATGTCCGTACAGTTTGGCCGTACAAGGCCTTACAAAAGTTACCCGGGTGAACTTGGTCGAAAGTTACCCGAGGTAAATGTAACTCGACCAAAAGTTACATTTACCATTTACCACCCCGACTCAAGCTTGGTTGCGGATAAGGAAGACCAAAGGAAGAGCTGTGGACAGGCTGGCTCATGTGGCTAAGAAAGGAAGAGCATCTGGTCAAGATTCCTTTGGCATCTCGCGTGTGAAGCTTCTCGTCCAAGTATTCAAATTAGGCACCTAAACGAGCCTTGACTTCACACGCTTAGTCTTCTATCCGTTGAAACCTTATCCCCTTGTTGCCCTAAGCTTTCCTCTATATATTGTAACCCTCTTGTCGAAATATTAATCAATCAAGCAACTCATTTCATTTCTCTTAGTCTCTCTAGTCTCTCGGTTCATCCGAAATGGGTTCTTAGATTCAAATCTCTCAAAGTCTCTTTCTTTAGTCTCGATTCTTCTAAATCTCTTCTTCTTTACTTATTCTACTCAGATTCTACTCTAAATTTAAGGGAACTCGTCCAGATTAATATTCTGAAGCATATTTGAAGTTTAAATGGAGCATCAGACCGTTGAAGAGAGCTGAGGCAAGTGGAGATTTAATTAAGAATAAAAGTCACATGTTCTGCCTAAGAAGAAAGCAGTTTGGACCTGTCACTTTCACTCAACCAGACTGTGCCCATCTCTCTCCTGTCACTATCTACTCCCTCTGGTCGAGATTCACCTTGGCTGCATCCTCCTGGCTTCATCAGAAACCCTACAATAATATTTGTTTAGTAGATTTGTACTTTAATATTTATTTATTCTCTTGCAATTTGTAATCTGGCTATATAGCCACCCCATGTGTATTGTGAAACCTCTAAGGCAGAGGGGAGTTCTCTCTCTCTTCAATATTCTCTTGTTACTTCACTCTCCCCACACTCTTTACTTTCTTAATCTCGTCCATACTCTCTGTGATTCTCACTCTCACTTAATCTCTCTCAGATACTCACTAATACTCTCTTAATCTCTTAGTTCTCCAGCAGCATTCTCCTTGATTCTCCTTTACTCTCATCAGTCTCTTCTCTATAATTTCGACCACACTCTGTTTCTACATCACTCACACACCAGAATCTGTCTATTCTCACATGGTATTAGAGCTTCCAAGCTCCTGAAACCTTCATAGCTTCCGCAAATCATCATCTTCTCAAAATTGTCTACAAAACAGTTTCTGCTACATCTCTTTATCCACTGGTCAAAAGGTCTTCCAAGAGGGAATAATCTCTCCAGAACTCAAGATAGGACAGTATACAAGTCTCTGTAACTCAAGAAAGCTTTAGCTCAGTCCAGCAAGCTTCATCAAAGTTTCAGTTTCAAGCTCTGTTTCTTGCAAAACCAGTTGGTACATTCTATTGTCCACTGATCCAAACTCTCTAAGATGGAGAGCTAAAAGGAAATGGCGACTTCAGTAGATTCAATGAGTCCAAAGAAGAAGCCAAACCACCTCATCTGGTCCATGCTGAAGATAATCCATGGAAGAAATCATTCTTGGAGAAAGGTCACTAAAGAAGCATTAAAGCTAAGCTGTTCTAATCATTCTCTGGCCAGCCATGCTGAAGCTCTGTTTCTGACCAACAAAACCCACGACCAGCAAGAGAACAGGAGGGGTTTGAAGTGTCTCCTTGACCAGAAGGAGAGAATCAAGAAGAGGAGGTATTGGACAGTCAATCCACACCACAAGCCCTTCAAATTCAAGTGATTCACAGCCATGGAGGTTCAAGGAACTAGCTCAGGTTCCTTGGTTGTAAGTTAACCTCCTAAACTCTAATAAGCGCCTGTTTAATTGCTTAAATTATTTCTGGTTGTGTTGTGTATGTGTTTTGTATCTTTGGGACAGTTTAATGGTACTAGAGTTATTGCACCTAGTTTCTGTCCCATGATACTAATGAGTTGTGTGTGTATTGTTCTAGGAGTGATTAAGTTTGCTAGCATGGTAATGTCTAGTTTCTGTCCTAGAATAATTCTTTGTGTTGTCTCTGGCCTAAGTGAGTTGCTTAGTCTCAGTGTCTGTCTTGTTGCATTGTTAAAGGTCTAGGAGAGTTTTCTGGCAATGTGTTGCATTCATAGTTGTGTAGCTTGATTAGATGAGTTGTCTAGTCTATGCTACTGTCATAAATTGTCATTGCATTCTGCTATTGTCATATGTGTGATAAATTGAGCCTAGATGCCTTGTAATTGATGAGTTATCATACCTGAGCATTTAGTGAATTGGTTGCATGGATTTGAACTGAATGAGTTGTTTAGATTCTGTCCATTGCATTTTCTTAAAGCATTGGGATCAGGATTGGTAAGTTACCAAGGTCTGATCCTAGTGTGTGTGGTCTGATTCTTGCTGGAGTTTGAGTGATGTTTCAGGTACATAAGTGTTGTCTCTGTCCATCATCAAATCAAGACAAAGAAGAAGACTTTTCCCATGTTGTTCAGAGCCTGCACCAGATGCATATTCCTGTCCATGGAGAAAAAGGCCCATGAGTTCAGAGCCTACAGAGTCTGTATATTCCTGACCATGGAGAGATGTTTTGTGTGTGAAACCGGTTAAAGAAGCGCAGCCTGGTTAGGTGTTGAGATTCTGGTTCATGAGACATGCAAGAAGAAGTGTGGTGTAAGGCATTGGAGCAGAAACCAAAGGTGGATCGGTTGAAGAAGCGCAGCCTGGTTAGGTGTTGAGCTCCTGGTCCAATACTCATCTTTGCTCACCTTTCAAGCTTGGTCCATCACCTATACTCTCTGGATCATGCTTGAGGAGGGGTATTGGTGATTATTCTGAAGTTTCAAGACGTCCATAGCCTCACCAGAAGATCAGAAGTGGATTTCACTCAGATCAAAGAAGAAGAAGAAGAATGCTAGTGATGGAGTTCACACTGGCATGTCTCAGGAAAAGGAGGATAACTTTCTCACCATGAAGAATTTGACCATGAAACTAATTGCCCTACATTCTACACTCATCAAGGGCACGCGGCGAATTGGAATCAGTCTAAAAGGAGTTACGGTTTGGAAGTTACACCAGTTACAAGTTGCAGGCGTTCTGCTGTCTAGAGATCAGTTGCGGGTGATGGAGTTCATGATCCAAATTGGTCTACCAAGTGGGGGATTCAAGTGGATTTCACTCCCCATCATGATTAACATTGTTGGAGCTCTCTGGAGTAGAAGCTGGAGGTCCTTAACCCCATCAGAATGGCGAGTAGTCAGAAGATAGGGGAGATACCAAACCGGCCAAGAGATGAGTTCCGGGTTGTTGATGTGTGCAAGGGGTGGAGTTCACCCTTGCAGCACAAGAAAGGGGCGTGATCCAGAGCTCTTTGTGTCTAACCACACTGGTCTAAGGCACAAAGGCTCACTGGCCAATCCCTAGGCCTTGGGGATTTCTACTCTTTTTCCTTAGTATGTTTTTGTCCCATTGGGTTTTGCATACTAAGGTTTTAATGAGGGATTTCTTCAAGGTTCCAAGCTTGTCCAAGGATATCCTATGGTCAAGCTTGAGGGGGAGTGTTGCCAAGACCTTAAAAGTTTTGCAGGATCACTTCTATTGGCCGCATATGAAGAGAGATGTAGAGAGAATCTGTGGGAGGTGTGCTACTTGCAAGCGTGCCAAGTCCCAAGTCCAATCCCAGGGTTTGTATACTCCTTTACCCATTCCACACCATCCCTGGAATGACATTTCCATGGACTTTGTTGTTGGATTTCCTAGGACTAGAACTGGAAAGGACTCAATCTTTGTTGTTGTTGATAGGTTCTCTAAGATGGCCCATTTTATAGCATGTCATAAGACTGATGATGCATTGCATGTTGCTAACCAGTTCTTTAAAGAAGTTGTTCGTTTGCATGGCATGCCTAGAACTATAGTTTCTGATAGGGACACTAAGTTTCTTAGTTACTTCTGGAAGACACTTTGGTCTAAGCTAGGCACTAAACTGTTGTTTTCTACTACTTGTCATCCGCAAACTGATGGACAAACTGAAGTGGTTAATAGAACCTTAGGAACACTCCTGCGTGCATTCATTAAAAAGAACTTAAGTGATGAGGACATAGAACCAGACATCAACATCCCCACCCTAAGACAAGCACCAAGAACAAGATCAGGAACCAAGGGGGTGATTGCAAGCTTCTGTGAAGCCATTGAAGGATTGTTTGCCAAGGCTAATAGCAACCCCAACTTAGATGACATCACAAACCGTCTAGACAAGCTCTCTATTTCCGGATCAGAGGTTAAGAAGACTCAACCTTATGTTATACAAGACGGTCCAAAAGATAATGCTATCCTATGGTCTATCATTCCGCATAAAGAGATGGTTTCCTTATTCACCATCTCCCCACTTAAGTGAAACGGTGAGTATCAAGGGGAAGAGACAAGCCTTCTAAACGACAACACTTCACACTTCTGCTCTTCTCCTAACCTCAACGGCTACCTTACCACAATTTAAATCCACCAGAAAGGTAAGTAAGGTAAGCATATTTCAATATTTTATTTACTTGATTTTCCTTGCAGGTTTGGGGTCTTTTATTTATTTCATTTTCGAATAAACCAGGCATTGTTTAGCCTATGCTTTTTATTAGGTCCTAAGATTGAGTCATGTAATAAATTTGCTTCAAGACCCCTAGAAGGGCATAGCTGCATCGGCGAGTATATAAGCCCCTATAAGCAGCCTTGTATCATTTAACCTACTTTGAAATATATGAGTCAGTTTGCCCCTAGCAGCTAAAACCCTAAGTCTTTCCGTGTGTGTGAGAAGCAGCATAGAGAGCAGCCGAGTCTTATCAAGCTTATTCCATAGAGCTTGTGGCGACTTTCGATCCATCTGATTGAGTTCATCAATCTATTCACTCCATCTCCATCCCTTGTCCTTGTTGAGTTGTTTATACGAACAAGCAGCTTGGATCCACACTCCATCATCACGTCATCCTCCATCCAGTGAGATAGCAAGTTGGTTACACGACCATTTGTTGTTTCCCATCCTCCACTTATCCGTTCTAAGAGCAATCAAGCCGGTTATCATCTCATTCCATTCTATCTGCAAGAACTCATTCCATTCTCACCTCCATCCATCCACCAAAGCTTGATACTCATCCTCTATCCATCCAGTGTGAGAAGGGTGCTTCCCGTGCCCATATCATTTTGGTATCAGAGCCGAAAGGCTTCCATTCAGGTTAACTCCTTCTTTTTCTATTAGATCGTTTCATTCTGCTAAGAAAAACCCAAAAAAATTGTTATTTTGCTTGCGTATTAGAGTTCTGCCATTGTAGTTCATTGAGTTCTTAGTTCATATTGCACGAAAAGAAAAAGATAGGAGACGAGTTTAAGTTGTTTAGATTCGTTTGCCTTGAGGAAAAATCAAAAAAAGTGTTATAGAGTTATTACGAGCATATTTAGTTTCCATTCGTGTATCAAGCATAATTTGGTTTCCATTCTTGCATTGCATTCGAATATTGAAAGAAAAACAAAAGAAATATTTACTGCTTACCTTAGTTAATCAGCATATCACCTTAGTTTAATTCCGCATCACATTTTTCATACTTATATAAAAAAAAAAAAAACAAAGAAAACATATTGCATACAATTCATATCGTGGTCGAACTTTCCTTATTTGGATCATAGTGTAACTTCTTGTGCTTTCAATTCCGCATATCATTGTGACACAAAAGTCGGTCCATTTCATTCATAATATACATTAGTTTACTCATTCTTGCATATTGTTACTTGTTTAACTTCCATTTCCCATATTTTCACTTGTTCTTGAAAGTTCTTGTAGGAATAAGCAATGGGAGATAGCACTTCATCCACTGATGCTGCGACCATAGCTCAACTCCTAGCTACTATGCAATCCATAAGTGATAGGATGGCTCGTCTGGAGCAGAACCAACAAGCTCAGGCCAATAACCCAAACAACAATCCGGCAAGAGGCCAACAAAGGCGACAAGAGCAACCACCAGAAGAAGATGAGACTGATAATGATATGCCTAGCCTGGAAGAAGAAGAGCAACACCCTCAACCTAGGAGGAATGCCAGAGATAGAGGAAGGAACCGGGGCAGAAACTATGATCAAGAAGAAGAGCATCCATGGCAGGGAGGGAAAGACTTGAAGCTCACGCCACCAACCTTTGCTGGAAAGGTTAACCCTGATGCTTACATAGACTGGGAGACAAGGATGGAATACATCTTTGATTACTATAACTACTCGGAGGCAAGGAAGATCTCTCTAGCTGCTGCCCAACTCACTGACACTGCCTTGTCATGGTGGGATAGGGAGACTTCAGAAAGGAGAAGGCTTAGACGTGGTCCTATTACTCTTTGGGATGACATGAGAGCCTTGCTGAGGAAGAGATATGTGCCAAGTTACTACTACAGAGACTTGCAAAAGAGGTTCAGGAAACTCACTCAAGGGAACAAGTCAGTAGAAGAATACTATGAGGAGTTTGATGCACTCAGGAACCGTCTAGAGGTACAAGACTCTGAGGAGACCTTGATGGCACAATTCTTAGATGGTTTACAAGACCGGATTACAAGAAAGGTGGAAAGGCAAAACTATGAGCACTTCCATGACTTGTTGCACTATGCTATTCAAGCCGAGCAACACATCAAGAGGAAGACCATAGCCACCAGTAGAAGCAAGAGTACTTGGACACCACCAGTACAAAAGAACAATGACAAAGGCAAGTCCATTGAAGTGGAGAGCCGGTTCAAGAAGAATCCAGCACCAGAGGCTTCCAAGAACAATAAGACTGATCAAGGAAAGGGTGCTGCACCTAGGAACCGTGACATTACTTGCTACAAATGTCAAGGGAAAGGACATTATGCCCGAGACTGTCCTAACCAGAGAGTAATGATCCTCAGAGAAGATGGAGGATATGAGACTCAAGAAGAGACTGAAGAAGAAACGGCTGGTACTGATGAAGAGATCACTGACTATCCAGATGAGGGAGAGATACTTGTGACCAGGAGAGCCCTAAGTGCTATGTTTGAGCCAGAAACCATCCAAAGGGAAAATATTTTCCACACTAGATGCACCATAGACTCTAAGGTATGCAGTCTGATCATTGATGGAGGCTCGTGTACTAATGTTGCCAGCAAGTACTTGGTTGACAAGTTAGGTCTCAAAAAGACCAAGCATCCAAAGCCATACCGGCTCAAGTGGTTGAATGATGAGACTGAGTTGAAGATTGGTGAACAAGTGGTGATTCCATTCAGCGTAGGCAGATATGCTGATCAGGTGACTTGTGATGTTGTTCCTATGCAAGCTGGACATCTCCTGCTGGGGAGACCTTGGCAGTTTGACAAGGAGACAATCCACAATGGCCGCACCAACTTCTACAGCTTCACTCACAACAACCGCAAGCACAACCTTGCTCCTTTGACACCACAGCAAGTCCTAGACATGCAAAAAGAGATGGACAAAGGTAACAAGGCAAGTAAGACTAACCTTTACATCACTTCCCAACAAGTTTTAAAATCATTAGAGTGCAAAACACAGGTGCTACTAATGATCTTTAAGGAAGGTGTGTTGACAGGTTATGAGGAACAAGAACTCCCCCCATCCGTAGTTCAACTCATTGAGAAGTTCCAGGATCTATTTCCAGAAGACATACCCACTGGTTTACCACCTATTAGGGGAATAGAACACCAGATTGACCTCATCCCAGGAGCTCCATTACCAAACCGCCCAGCCTATAGGGTGAACCCGGAGGAAGCCAAAGAACTAGAGAAGCAGGTGCAAGACTTGATGGACAAGGGATACATCAGGGAGAGTCTAAGCCCTTGTGCTGTTCCTGTTCTATTGGTGCCAAAGAAAGATGGGACTTGGAGGATGTGTGTAGACTGCCGTGCCATCAACAACATAACCATCAAGTATAGACACCCAATACCAAGACTTGATGACATGCTGGATGAGCTCAGTGGTGCCACTATCTTCTCCAAGATAGACCTGAAGAGTGGTTATCACCAGGTTAGAATGAAGGAAGGCGATGAGTGGAAGACTGCCTTTAAAACCAAAAGGGGACTCTATGAGTGGCTAGTCATGCCATTTGGCCTCACCAATGCCCCAAGCACCTTCATGCGCCTCATGAACCATGTCTTAAGGGCATACATCTGTAAGTTTGTAGTGGTTTACTTTGATGATATTTTGATCTATAGCACTAGCTTAGAAGATCATCTTAAACATCTTGAAAAGGTTTTGGAAACCTTACGCTTAGAACATCTATATGCTAACCTTAAGAAGTGTACCTTTTGCACTGATCAACTAGTATTCCTAGGCTTTGTTGTTAGTTCACAGGGACTGAAAGTAGATGAGGAGAAGATCAAAGCAGTGCAAGATTGGCCTACCCCAACCACCATTGGCCATGTGAGAAGTTTCCATGGTTTGGCCAGTTTCTACAGGAGGTTTGTCAAAGACTTCAGTACCATAGCAGCCCCACTGACATCAGTGATCAAGAAGGATGTTGCCTTCAAATGGGGAACTGAACAGGAAGAAGCTTTTCAAAGACTTAAAACTAGTTTAACTAATGCTCCTGTTTTGGTTTTGCCTAACTTTGACAAAACTTTTGAGATTGAATGTGATGCCTCAGGAACAGGTGTGGGAGCCGTGTTAACTCAAGGAGGAAAACCAGTAGCATTCTTCAGTGAGAAACTACATGGAGCAACCCTCAACTACCCCACCTATGACAAAGAACTGTATGCTTTAGTGAGGTCACTAGAGACTTGGCAGCACTACCTCTTATCCAAGGAGTTTGTGATACACACTGACCATGAGACACTCAAGTACTTGAGAGGACAAAACACTTTGAAGAAGAGACATGCTCGTTGGTTAGAGTTTGTAGAATCATTCCCTTATGTGATCAAGTACAAGAAGGGGAAGGAGAACATTGTAGCTGATGCCTTATCCAGGAGATACGCGCTTATCTCATTGATGGAGGCTAAGGTTATGGGTTTTGAACACATCAAGGATCAGTATGGAGAGGATCCTGACTTCGGAGACATCTACAAGCAGTGTAGACAAGGAGCCTTTGGGTCTTTCTTCCAGCAAGACGAGTTCCTTTTCAGGGATAAGAGACTATGTATTCCACAAGGATCAATGCGTGATCTGATTCTGAGAGAGGCACATGGAGGAGGCCTCATGGGACATTTTGGCCGTGACAAGACACTAAGCATTGTAGCTGAGCATTTCTTCTGGCCACATTTGAGGAGAGATGTAGAGAGGTTCTGTGCACGGTGCATCATTTGTCTCAAGGCGAAGTCCAGATCACATCCTCATGGATTATACATCCCTTTGCCTATTCCTGACCTACCTTGGGTAGACATCTCCATGGATTTTGTTCTAGGATTGCCAAAGATCAGAAACAAGGATTCCATCTTTGTGGTAGTAGACCGGTTCTCTAAGATGGCACATTTCATTCCTTGCAACAAAACCAATGATGCATCCCAAACTGCTGACTTATTCTTCAAGGAAGTGGTGAAGCTTCATGGCATCCCTAGGACCATTGTTTCTGACCGGGACACCAAGTTCTTGAGTCACTTCTGGAGAACACTTTGGAGGAAGCTGGGAACTAAGCTACTCTTCTCCACAACCTGCCATCCACAGACTGATGGTCAAACTGAGGTTGTGAACCGCACACTCTCCACACTGCTGAGAGCCACGGTTGGTAAGAACTTGAGGAATTGGCTTGATTGTCTACCTTTCATTGAGTTTGCTTACAACCGAGTTCCACATTCTGCTACTAAGCTATCACCTTTTGAGATTGTGTATGGGTTTAAGCCAACAACACCTCTGGATCTCCTACCTATTCCCCACAAGGACCAGATGATTAGTCAAGAAGGAGAGACTAAGGCCGAGTTGATGCAGAAGATTCATGAGAAGGTTAAAGATAACTTAGAGCACCAGAATGAGCTGAACAAGAGGCAAGCTGATAAGGGAAGAAAGGAGGTTTCTTTTGAACCAGGAGATTGGGTTTGGTTACACATGAGATCAGAAAGGTTCCCTAACCAGAGGAAGTCTAAGCTATCCCCTAGAGGAGACGGTCCTTTCAAAGTCCTAAAGAAGATCAATGACAATGCATACCAGCTGGAGCTGCCAGGTGAGTTAAATGTATCTTCCACATTCAATGTGTCTGATCTATCTTATTTTCATGCAGATGAAACTGTTCTGAGGTCAGAACCTTCTCAAGAGGGAGAGAATGATGAGGACATAGAACCAGACATCAACATCCCCACCCTAAGACAAGCACCAAGAACAAGATCAGGAACCAAGGGGGTGATTGCAAGCTTCTGTGAAGCCATTGAAGGATTGTTTGCCAAGGCTAATAGCAACCCCAACTTAGATGACATCACAAACCGTCTAGACAAGCTCTCTATTTCCGGATCAGAGGTTAAGAAGACTCAACCTTATGTTATACAAGACGGTCCAAAAGATAATGCTATCCTATGGTCTATCATTCCGCATAAAGAGATGGTTTCCTTATTCACCATCTCCCCACTTAAGTGAAACGGTGAGTATCAAGGGGAAGAGACAAGCCTTCTAAACGACAACACTTCACACTTCTGCTCTTCTCCTAACCTCAACGGCTACCTTACCACAATTTAAATCCACCAGAAAGGTAAGTAAGGTAAGCATATTTCAATATTTTATTTACTTGATTTTCCTTGCAGGTTTGGGGTCTTTTATTTATTTCATTTTCGAATAAACCAGGCATTGTTTAGCCTATGCTTTTTATTAGGTCCTAAGATTGAGTCATGTAATAAATTTGCTTCAAGACCCCTAGAAGGGCATAGCTGCATCGGCGAGTATATAAGCCCCTATAAGCAGCCTTGTATCATTTAACCTACTTTGAAATATATGAGTCAGTTTGCCCCTAGCAGCTAAAACCCTAAGTCTTTCCGTGTGTGTGAGAAGCAGCATAGAGAGCAGCCGAGTCTTATCAAGCTTATTCCATAGAGCTTGTGGCGACTTTCGATCCATCTGATTGAGTTCATCAATCTATTCACTCCATCTCCATCCCTTGTCCTTGTTGAGTTGTTTATACGAACAAGCAGCTTGGATCCACACTCCATCATCACGTCATCCTCCATCCAGTGAGATAGCAAGTTGGTTACACGACCATTTGTTGTTTCCCATCCTCCACTTATCCGTTCTAAGAGCAATCAAGCCGGTTATCATCTCATTCCATTCTATCTGCAAGAACTCATTCCATTCTCACCTCCATCCATCCACCAAAGCTTGATACTCATCCTCTATCCATCCAGTGTGAGAAGGGTGCTTCCCGTGCCCATATCATTAAGGACATGGGAAGAATACTTACCACACTGTGAATTTGCATACAATCATGCTATGCATTCTGCTTCTAAGTATTCACCTTTTGAGATTGTTTATGGGTTCAATCCCACCTCTCCTTTGGATCTAATGCCTTTACCTGAGTGTGAAAGGATCAGCCTAGATGGCAAGAATAAAGCAGAGATGGTCCAACGAATCCATGAGAAGGCTAGACAAAACATTGAGCAGAAAACCAAGCTTTATGAGAAGCAAGCCAACAAGGGGAGACGTGTGAGAACCTTTGAAGTAGGTGACCAAGTTTGGTTGCACCTGAGGAAGGATAGGTTCCCCAACGAGAGGAAGTCCAAGCTGATGCCAAGGGTTGATGGACCCTTCGAGATCATCCACAAGATCAATGACAATGCCTACAAACTTGATCTCCAAGGTAAGTATGATGTATCTAATAGCTTCAATGTCACTGACTTGGCTCCTTTTGCTGTAGATGAACCTGATTTGAGGACAAATCCTTTTCAAGAGGGGGGGGATGATGTGATCATGGACCGGATCACTAAGGAGAACAAGGAGAGTCTAGATGAGCCACATGAAGCCACATTGCACCAGCAGCTTGGTGATGATGCTCTAGCCATTCTTGAAGGTCCCATGACTCGTTCCAGAGTCAAGAAGCTTAAAGAGAATGTTGTTGGATTACTCACTTCACATCCACAACAAGAAAGTCTTGGACAAGGTCTGATCCAAGATGTCTTGATCACCATTCAAGCCATCTCTACATCAAGCTGAGTTAGTGTCTAGGCAAGACATGGGGTGCGTGCTCTTTTCCTTGCTTTTGGTTTTGTCCCACGAGGTTTTCCGGAGGAAGGTTTTTAACGAGGCCACAACTTATCTTCACATCACTTAGGCCCTATCTCGGTCCAAGGCTAAAGAAGTTTACATTTTATTTCATTTAAAAGCTTATATGTTAAACTTAAACTATAGTTTCCTTTTTACTTATTTCCGAAACCCTAGAGAGCATGTTCTCTGGTTTCTCCTTATTTAAACGGGTCTCTAAACCCTATTGTAATCATCCATCCTTTAATCAACGAGTTATCTTTCTCCTTGACGGCTCTCTCTCTAAGACAAGTTGTCGAGTTTCTTCTGGTGTGTAGTATCCAGGAACCTAAGGGTGTTTGCTTGGTGTGTTATATCCGAGTTATTCATCTAGGAGTATCAAGAGATCTTATCATCCCTCTTGTGTCACCAATCGATCCACAACCTTGAAGAACTTGAGTCTCTGATTCGTTCTTGCAAGGTTCTATCCATTCCCATCAACCAAAGAGCATCCTAGGGGCGCATCAATATCACTTCAGGGGAGGCGCCAAAGCAAACCATCCAAGGAGAAGATGGCAAGGAGATTGTGGTGGCAGATGAAGGCAAATGGAATAGGACTTTATGGTGCTGAATATCATCCAAAGCTCACTTGATGGTCCCATAATGGAGGCCTACTCATACTGTGAAACCGCAAAGGAGTTGTAGGATACCCTTCAGAAGGTATATGGAAACATATCCAACCTCAGTAGGGTCTTTGAAGTAAAGAAGGCCATCAACTGCTTGAACCAGGAAGATATGGACTTTAACCAACACTTTGGTAAGTTCAGAGCTCTCTGGGCAGAACTGGAGATGTTGAGGCCAAGCACTACTGATCCTACCATCCTGAATGAGAGGTGTGAGCAAGACAAGGTGTTTGGTCTACTCCTCACTCTCAATCCAGGCTACAATGACCTCATCAAACATCTGTTGAGGGCAGACAAGCTACTTACCATTGAGGAGGTATGTGCTCAAATCCAGAAGGAGCAAGGCTCAGTGGGGCTATTTGGTGGAAAAGGTGACTTGAACATGGCTCACAAGGCTGAAGCCACAGCTAACAAGGCCTACTTCAAGCCAGAGAACCTGCGAGTCACTTGTGAGCATTGCAAGAAGAGTGGTCATATGAAGAACCAGTGCTGGATTCTTCATCCTCATCTCTGACCTCCATCACGGTTCAATCAGGCCAGGGCTCATGAAGCTGTCCATCAGAATGCCCAGCCATCAGTTCAACCAGTGCATCTACAAAATGGAGGGAGAGCCATGAACTCTACTGCCCACATTGCTGGAACATCTACTCAACTCCACCAGGAGGACTCTCTAATCCGCAAGTCAGACATTGAGGCTCTCATAAAAGCCCTCAATGCAAACTCTGGTAACCTTAGTAGTGATGTTCATAATGCTTTAAATTCCATTCAGTGTAACTCTAAAACTGATAGGCCTTTAATCATAGATTCTGGAGCCTCACACCATTGTAAGAATGAGAGAATTATAGAGAGTTTATGTGAGTTTAATGAAGAACACAGCAAGAACATGAGAGAGAGAGAGATATTTCGTGAGAGAATAGAGAGAGAGAACCAGAATAAAGAGGAACTGATTTCCTTGCTCATTTAGTTGGTCCAAGAGTTACATAAATAGGCACAAGAGAAGACAATAAGAAATGAATAAACAAATGAACTCTGGATGGTCTCTGGTATGGGTCAGGGCACGTTCAGCTTGGACAGAAAGGGACAGCTCCCTTCTCTCTCTCTTCTTTGGCCAAACATGTGACTCTGGTTTGTCACCACACTCCAACGGCTCCAGCCACTTGTTTCCCCTTATTTAATTTATTCAGAGCCTAAGGAGACCAGAAGAAGTTATTTAAATTCGTCCTCAACCCTAACTTGCCTTCCACGCCACTCTTAGGTCAAGCTGTACGGACAGACTTGCCTCCCAAGCTAACTTGAACTTCTGCCTTTTCCCTATTTATTCTTGCTTCATCTCAACACTCCCCCTCAAGCTTGACCATGTGGAACAAGTCAAGCTTGGAAGCTATGAAGCATTCCCTCATTAAAACCTTAACTAGGTAAAACCCAATGGGAGAAAACCCAAGTCAAGGAAAAAGAGTAGAATACTTCATAGAGGAGAGATCAGTGAGATGAGAGATCCATGAGTCCAAGTTTTGAATGGATGAACTCACAGACCTTTGTGCTTGCTGCCTTGGTGAAGATGTCAGCTAGTTGATCTTCACTTCTAGTGTAGCAAGGCAATATAATCTTCTGCTCCACAGCTTGTCTAACCTTGTGACAATCCACTTCAATGTGTTTGGTCCTCTCATGAAACACATTGTTGGATGCTATGTGAATTGCGGCTTGATTATCACAGTACATGGTGATTGGAGTTGTGGTCTCAATTCCCAAGTCTCTAAGTAGATTCCTGATCCAAATGAGCTCACTTGTAAGCTTCCTCATAGCCCTATATTCAGCTTCTGCACTTGAACATGACACAATCTTCTGCTTCTTGCTTTTCCAAGTTACTAAGTTGCCACCAATGAAAGTGCAATAGACGGTTGTGGACTTCCTGTCCACTCTATCTCCAGCCCAATCTGCATCACAATATCCAACAATCTCAGTACTCTGGTTGCAGCCTAATCAAATTCCTTATCCTAGTGCCTCTCTTAGGTATCTCAAGATCCTCTCCACCATGTTCCAATGGTGTATCTTTGGTGCTTGCATATGTTGGCTGACTTGATTCACTGCAAAACACACGTCTGGCCTTGTGATGGTAAGATAGATGAGCTTTCCAACCATCCTCCTATATCTCTTGACATCTTCATATGGCTTGTTCTCTATCTCCCCCTCACGTAAGACTTTGTACCCATCTTCTAGTGGAGTCTTGGCTGCTCTTCCACCTAAGTCACCTGCCTCACTCAACAAATCAAGTGTGTACTTCCTTTGAGACAGAAACAGCCCCTCTTTAGATCGGCATATCTCAATCCCAAGGAAGTACTTTAACTCACCCAAGTCTTTGATATCAAATGATGATTTAAGAAAGACTTTAGTTGAGAGAATACCTTCTTTATCACTTCCAGTGATGATGATATCATCCACATATATAAGGATTACCACAATGCCTTGTGAGCTGGTGAGAGTGAAGAGAGTATGGTCAGCTTCTGATTTCACAAACCCTCTTCCATTGAGTGTGGTACTGAGCTTGTGGTACCAAGCCCTTGGTGATTGCTTCAACCCATAGATAGCCTTCTTGAGTCTAAGGACATTTCCTGGTTTGACTAGGTGTTCTAGGCCCGGAGTTGGCTTCATGTAGACTTCATCCTCAAGTTCTCCTTGCAAGAAAGCATTCTTCACATCCATTTGCCATAGATCCCATTCCAATTTTACTGCCAAAGATAAGATGATCCGTATGGTATGAAGTTTTGCCACTGGTGCAAAGGTGTCAAGGTAATCTTCTCCATAGGTTTGGGTAAATCCTCTTGCAACCAATCTAGTTTTGCACCTCTCCACAGTAACATCTGCATTGTATTTGATGGTGAAAATCCACATGCTGGTCACTGCCTTCTTCCCTTTTGGAAGTTCAGCTTCATACCAAGTGTCATTGGTGATCATGGCATTGGTTTCATTTCCCACTGAGTCTCTCCACACCTTATGCTCCATAGCTTCTTCATAAGTTTTAGGTATGTATCCCTGGTCCAGTGTGCCAATAAACACAACATGTTCTTGTGGGTATTGAGCTAGAGAACATACACCTCTGGTGGGATGAGCTACGGCTTGTGAGTTGAAGTAGACTCTGGTATTGACCCAATTTGATGGAGGTTGCCTAACCCTGGTGCTTCTTCTCAATGGCTGGACATTTTCTTCAGTTGGTGTAATCTCATCATCCGCAGATTGATCTCCACTCACCACTTCCTCTTCTTGTTGCTCTTCTTGTTGCTCTTCTTGGTCAATGTTGGAAAAGCTAAGAATAGCTAAGAACATGAACTCACTCTTTAAGAATGGAAGAGACAATCAACTTGTGATTGAATCCTCTCAGCAAAACTATCTACACAAACCATCTGAATCTAGAGAGATTAAGTGGCTGTGAGATTAATAAAAGAACTCTAGAATTAAACTAAGGACAGAAATAACTCTAGTATGAATCTATTCCTTGAGAAGTGATACAACACTTTCAGTTTGTTCACTGAAGGAGAATAGATTCATACTAGAGTTATTTCTGTCCTTAGTTTAATTCTAGAGTTCTTTTATTAATCTCACAGCCACTTAATCTCTCTAGATTCAGATGGTTTGTGTAGATAGTTTTGCTGAGAGGATTCAATCACAAGTTGATTGTCTCTTCCATTCTTAAAGAGTGAGTTCATGTTCTTAGCTATTCTTAGCTTTTCCAACATGGTATCAGAGCCTAGTTGCTCTTCTTGGGACTGAACTCACTTCTTCTTGTCCATTTATTCAATCTGAAACTCTCTCTCTCATTTTTAAAAATAGTTTTGAGGAGCTGTGTGGCTAGGATTCAAAACTTGGACAGTAGAGAGTTTAGATGAAGTGTGGTTTCAAAATCTGAGTATTTTGTCAAGATACAAGTCTTTAAAAGTTTTTTTTAAAATCAGTGACTCTCCCTTTGATCTCCTCATTATATGCATTTGGATGAAAGGTTAAAATCTGTTCATACCAGCTTGAGGGAGGGAGAAAAGATTAAACTTGTATCTTGAAAAACACTTAAAGAAAAAAATCGATTTCAAATTGTGTGTTCTTCATCTTGTCTAATGACTTCTTATAAGAGGACAAGATGGAGTTCGGTTTTGTTAGGTTCCTCTCTCCCATGTGCAAGCTTTGGTCCTGATCTTGAGTTAGGATTATAAGAACAAAGCCTAAGGGAGGGTAATGGAGCAAAAGACTTCATCTGTTTGGTGCTTTAAAAACAGTTTTAAAAGATGAAGTTCTTGTTGTTTTTGTCTCAAACATTATCATTTTTTTTCTACCCTTTGTCTCTCAATATTTAAAACTTGGTGAAAGACTGAATGTCTAATGAAACCAATGCTTGAGGGAGGGAGAAAGATTGATGATGATTTGAAGAAAAGTGATTTGTAAGAGCTTTTGAATTTCAGATTTAAAGAAAAACTCTTTGAAAGGATTTAAAATCTGAAAATGTTTTTGAACAGATTCTTGAGTAATCTGATTTTGAAAATGTTTTAAAATTGTGTTAACTGGTGGGATGTTCATGCCTCACCAGCATTGTGATCAGCCATGTTGCTTGAAGGCCATGGACTGAAAATTGCTTCCGCAAAACTCTCATTCTCCTCCTTACTCTTACTCTCCATTATTCTCTCATACTCTCTCATTCTCTTGTTACTTATTCTCTAATTATCTGGTTAGTCTATTCTCTCCATCATTCACCAATTTTGTGCTTTGAATCTGTCCATACTCTACAGGTTCAAGTTTAAGAATGGTGATTGGTGTTTGTGCTTGGTTGTCTCAAGAAGACAATGCAAGTTTGGTTGATCTAGAGCAGCATCAGAAGCAAGCTTTGGGGGTTAGAACCAATGGCCTCAGATTCATGGACCCAAGACAAGAAGATCTTGAGGAGAAGTGTCTGTAGGAAAGTGATGAATCAACTCACCAGCAAGATGTTAGCTAAGGGTCAGTAAGCTTCATGATGAAGCATCAAGAAGGCACATCTCACAATCATGGAGCAGTGTGTACTTCCATTTTGTGTCAAAGAAAGAGGTGTCAAACGCCTCAGCAATCAGTTCAGGTCATGGCGGTTCTAAGACATGTTCAAACCGCAAAGAGGACCATAGAGCAAAGAAGTTTCAAGTCCAAATAAAGCCAAGGTCATAGCTATCCAAATGCACCGCAAAGGCTATACTCTTTTTGTCCTCATCATGGTTTTATCCCAAGTGGTTTTACTTGGTGAGGTTTTTAATGAGGTAGTCATTTGCGTTTTGCAAGCTTGGCCTTTGGAACCAATGGCTTCCGCAGCCCAACCTTGAGGGAGGGTATTAGAGTGGAGCAAGATAAGGAGATGTGAAGGCCAAACAAAGGAAGTGAAGGCCAAGCATCTCCACAACAAGCTGAAGAAGAACAAGAATTATCAAGAAGTGCAAAGTCCGGGCCAAGTCTCTAAACAATCATTCAAGGATGTGCAAAGTCCGGGTCAAGATAATTCTATGTGCAAAGTCCAAGCAAGAGAAGATCAGCGCAAGAGACTTGGCGCTAAGAGTGTTGGTTTGAATTTAAATGCACTCACATCTGATCTGAAGCAAATGGCTGTTAGGACAAGTGACTTTCACGCTCAGCTGCCAGCAATTCCTTGTCCTCTTCCTCCTTGGCTTCTTCCTCTTGCTTTGTTTATTAATTTCCCATTTATGCTTTGTTTATTAATTTCCCATTTATGCTTTGTTTATTCATGTCTTGCTGCTGTAAACCCTGAGCCATTTCTCTATAAATAGAGAGGCTCCCCTTTGTAATCAGAACACATGAAATAAGAGACAAGCTTTATTAATTTCGTGTATCTCCATCTCTTTACTAAGTGTTCTTCATTGTTCTTCACAATGTAGGGAGTTAGTGATACACGATTTGGGTCTGCCTTAATGGCAGATCATTGCTTGTCCATTCCACTCTAAAATCAGTTTAAACTCTTCTTTGTCTTCTTCTCTTTCTCTAGCTTACAGTCTCTCTTGACTATTAGAGTGGAGCAAGATAAGGAGATGTGAAGGCCAAACAAAGGAAGTGAAGGCCAAGCATCTCCACAACAAGCTGAAGAAGAACAAGAATTATCAAGAAGTGCAAAGTCCGGGCCAAGTCTCTAAACAATCATTCAAGGATGTGCAAAGTCCGGGTCAAGATAATTCTATGTGCAAAGTCTCTTGCGCTGATCTTCTCTTGCTCGGACTTTGCACATAGAATTATCTTGACCCGGACTTTGCACATCCTTGAATGATTGTTTAGAGACTTGGCCCGGACTTTACACTTCTTGATAATTCTTGTTCTTCTTCAGCTTGTTGTGGAGATGCTTGGCCTTCACTTCCTTTGTTTGGCCTTCACATCTCCTTATCTTGCTCCACTCTAATAGTCAAGAGAGACTGAACTTTCTTGTTGTGGTTCAGTTTGATTCCCCCCTTCATGATCAAGAGGAGGAACCTCAGCATTTCTATGTTCAGATTCCTCTTGTGATGAACTAGGCTGATCTTGTGTTGGCTCGGTCTCAACACTCCTTCTTGGGATACTGATGCCAATACTTTCCATTACCCTTCTCAAGTTCTCAGCTCTATCTGAGGTTGATTGATATAAGTCTCTTACTTCTTCCCAACTCTTCTCATCATAGTAGCCTTTAGACTCAACAAACCTCACATCTCTAGAGATTAGAACCCTCTTGGTTTCTGGAGAATAACACTTGTATCCCTTTTGGTGAGGAGAATAGCCAATAAACATGGCTCTGGTGCTTTTGGGTTCTAACTTGTTCCTTTGCTCTCCTGAAATTAAAACAAAACACAGGCACCCAAATACCCGAAGGTGATCTATAGATGGTCGATGTTTGTTTAGTACCTCATGTGGCGACTGATCTTGTAGGACTTTGGTGGGAATTTTGTTGATTAAATAGCAGGCTGTCATCACTGCATCTCCCCAATGTTGAGATGAAGCAATAAAGAACAAGGAGAATGGATGGTTTCATAATAATCAAGTTTGGGGTTGCCTTGAGAAGCAAGGTTGTCCGTATAACCTAAAAGATACCTTCTGGTGCAAGCTATCCATCTGCCTTGTTAAAAGAGACCTAAGAGACTCAAGGAGACTTATTTAAATGGTTTCATGTCGGCAGAAGAGGCAGAGATCCGTTGGAGAAGGTTTGAATCAGAGATCACATGTTTAGTTTGAAG
>CAJHQP010005860.1:0-42579 GCA_905132765.1 Moricandia arvensis
AGCGGCTAACGACGAATGGCTAATTTTCCTTACTTAGTCATAAGTGGTTGATTACAACGACATAACTACTTTTTCTGTAGTCGTTATGTCCCTTTTTTCTTGTAGTGGATGAATAAGTCAAGATTGTATCAACCAATCCGAACCAACTTTCAAAAACATTAGTTATATGTGAAAGTAAAATATCCAAAAACGTTTGAACATTAGATAGATGATATTATGCAATTAAATGGATATATAATTTTACTAAATTTAGTATTTTAAATTAGATAACAATAATTAAAATAGCCAAAGAGAAAATGCATATAAACTAGGCTTGGGACTTATTATCAGAGATCTGTATTCGATCCAAAATCCGATCCGAATCCACTCCCAAAATTCAGATATTTGGAGGACCAAATCCGGATCCGGATAGTAAAATGTTGCATCCAGCAAAACCGAATCCAAATCTAGATAGCTTGATTTTTTTGTCTCATATTCGGATCCGTAATTTTTATTGACTATTATTTCAAAAATATTAATATATATATATACTATTTATTTATTATATTTTCATTTATATATTAGAAATTTTGTAAATAAATTAAAGTAATTAAAAATTATATATACTTTTTATTTTTAAATTATTATTAATATTTTATATATTTTAATATTAATTTTATTTGAATCCAAATCCGGGTCCAGGCATCCGCCGGGTATTATAATTCTTAGAAAGATATTTGACACTCGGATATACGTGAACTCCATATCCTGATAAGAATAGTAAAAACATAAAACATGGATCCGTCGGATAAGAATTCGGATCTGGATACCTTAAAATATCTTAGATACCCAATCCGTCACATGCCTAATATAAACCACGACACTACACTTGTTAACATATTGTATATGTTTTTATGCCTTAAAAATAATAATAATCATAATTCTATCCTAGTGAAAAGAAGACACAAAAAAATACAGGGACCGCATCATAATATAGAGAAGGAGAATTATGTGTTTTATTTTCATGATATAAAACAAATTTAGGAATAAAGTATCCCATATCAAAAGTTTAATAGGATATTAAGTAATATATAAAAAATTAAGACATATACATTTAGTAACAATTGGTTTTAAGTTAAAAATCCACAATAATCTGAATCTAACATATTATCAGAGTTCAGATCCTAAATATCCTAAACCCCTAATTAATATAATCCTACCTGAATGGGTATAATATCGTATTAAACCTTCAGACCGAGTTTAACTGTTGTACTAGACTCGCTCCATAGAGTATAAATGTCTTAAAATTTTGAGATTTTAGCCGATAAAAGTATCTTCTCGATAAAGATATTAAAGATAAAGTTTTCATATTGAAAATTTAATGGGACATTAAATAATATATAAAAGGTTATGACTGTTCCACTTATCACCGTTTGATTTTATGTCGGAAATCCATATTAAACATGAATCTAACAATAAAAAGTTTTCCTTCTTTTTCGTAAATGTGTTATTGCATGGTTTTCAAAAAAAAAAAAAGTGTTATTGTATAAATTATTTCATTTAAAAATTGACTAGATTGTAACATTATTGCAGTATTTACGAATTCACTTTGAATATTGACAATACAACCAACCTTATGAAAAACTATGTCTCACTTCATCATCTGAATCGTCCTGAAAATTCACGTCTGATCTAGTTTACTTGCATCATGTTAAAAAGATTTCTTATAAGACTTTTTCATAATTTGGAAAATTCTTTAACAAATTGTTATTTACGAGAACTGAAACATATATTCCTTATTTATATATGTATTAATAAAATCTCTGTCAAACCACTGAACTAAGGTACTTCCATATGTATTTGTTTGTATTGACAATAGTGACACATTGACTAAATAAACCACAGTAATATTTGAGTAAATATTAAATATCAAACTATTATTTTTTGTCTAAAAGCATCTTCAATCCTACTTTATTTTTTATTTAAAATAGAGTTTGAAATAGGAAATATTTTAACTCTACCCCGTTATAGAGTGAAAGTTTAGATTACTCAATAAGTAGAGTAATAGGTTTTATTTGTTGTTTATTACTATATTTGATTTTCTTTTTCAAAATATGAAGATCTTTTTTTTGTAAGTTTCAAATATCATCATATGAGGTGATATTTCAATTCATTGTTTTTACATTATAAAATATCATCCAAACTTATCAAATCTCATTTGATGGATTTTGTCAACAAATCTATATTTTCCAATAAAGCTGGAATTTCGGAAACTTATAAGAATGACTAATCCAATGAGATTAAATTCCACATAGAATTTAAAAATGATACATACAATAATAAGAATTTTCCAAATTTGTCAAATAATTTAAATGGAATAAATTATGTTTTGCCTGCTTGAATATCCAACATCATTATGAACAAAATATTATTTGAAAAAATTTAAAAGGATACACAGATTTAGATTTGATCAATATATATATATATGAAAAATATATGTGTGGACGCATGAATTAAACTCCAATATATAATTATAAACAATCCGTAATCAAAAGTGAATCTACTAGTATATATACAATTTATTGTAATCTTTTGTCAACTTCATTATAAGCCACTACAATATATTAGGTTACAGATATACATACAAAAGATCAATTTTCTAACAAAATATGAAATCAAATTGAAAGAAGAAGACAAACCAAAAAAAGAGGAAAATGTTTGAAAATAGGTTTATTTTAAGTTTTACAAAGTAGTGCTATTACAAGTTAATATATAATGGATACCTCTAAATGTATCTTAAATATGTAAAAACATTCACTAATGCATATTTATGCAATTTTTTATTTGAACTGCAAATTAATTTGGTCAATAAATAACTTCCTAAAATATAGAAGATATATTTTCCTTATTATGTTATTCACAATTGATTAGTCAGATAAGAAAGTAAAAGGGCAAGGGCCACCTTGACATGTGTTGAAGAGATTCTTCAGAGCTTGTTATTCAATTATTATGTCGTCTTTTGCAACTTCCACTGAAGTTTCTAGTAAAATAACCAATATAGATATTTATCATATCAACAACAATAATAAATACTAAATGACGGTCGACGGCGATAATAATGTCAAGAGATTATCGCTCTCTCACAAAGATAGGGCGTGCTTTGAAGTTTAACCACCCAATCTGCACGACTTCATTAGGAGTACTATCTACGAATAGTACGCAAGGGCTAACGCAGTAGTGAGGTATATAATAAAGTTGTAAACTAAACAAAAAGAAAAAATATAAACCAAACCAGTAATGGAATATTGTTAATGTTGCAACAAGCAACAACAGTGTGAGTTTAGTGCACCAATGGGACGCTAAACATAGTTTACACACGATTTTTAAATGTAATCAAACCATATTTGTTTCCTAGAAATCCAAACTCAGTTTCTACACATTTTTCCTTTTCAAGTGCATACAACTTTTTACTTTAATAATATATCCCAAAATCCTATCATATTTTATTCTTATCAGTTGCAAAGGATGAAGTCGAATTGATTACGAATGAAGAAAAATAAAATGTAATTCCAGAACAACAAAACAAACTGTCTAGTCTTGTGGCAACACTGTGTGCTTATTCTCTCCACATCTAGGTTCGTCTCCATGTAAGTGTTTTTTTTTTAACGTTAAAAAAAACTGCAAAACAAATGAACCAATTTCATAATTAATAGTCCCAACAAGATAAATAAAAGAGTCACAGAATTTTGTGTTAAAAAAAAGTCCTTCACTAGAAACAACAATTAAAAAAAATTCATGGTCATGACATGTTGACATGTACACTAGCATTCATAACCGTATCACATACAGGGGACGCCTGTAATGGAGCCGATCCACAAACCGTACACAGACAGAAATGACGACAAGGCAACACCAACACACTCGCCCTTCTTTTACCGCACCTTCTACATCCTCCCGTCACCGCCGTAACATCATCTCCGTCGCAGCTTCCACAGCTCGACACCGCATCCTCTTCTACTGAGATTACAGTCGCCTGAATATCATCGACCTGAGCGAGAACTTGTTCAAGATTTGAACGAAGAGTATTAGCAGTAGCTTCATTGGTTTGAGCAAGATCACGCCACATCTGATTCTCGACGCATAGGCTCTTCAATCGCTCTTGTAAAACCCAGTTTAGCTTCCTCATACGTAGAACCTCTTCGTCTTTCGCCTTCAGCGTTTTGATAATCGCGGATTGAACCGCTGACGCTAACATCCGCGTTTGCGTTCGCTGCCTCGCTTCTAACTCTAGCCTTAGCGTTTCTGTTTGTTGAGCGACGAACCGGTCGATTTCTGATTGCGGGTCAGACGCGCCGGACCTCCGTTTATGAGATGGCATTGGAACGTTTGATTTAAACGTGTGATCTCTATGGCGTTTAGATATTGAAGGAGGAGCTGGAGATTGGTAGAGATTATTATTATTATATGTGAGATCGCTCTCTGATTTGTTGAAGCTTGGTTCAATGGCACGAGTGTACGGTAACTGTTGATCTCCCAAGGTGGTCGGAAAACTGTTGGTGATGTCGATGTTCATGTTGGGTTGAGTTTTAAGACATTCTCTGTCGAGATTATTAAATAAACAAAATTATTAAAACTGCTCAAAACTGGAATTTCGAAGAAATCCTATGAAGCAATGAATCTACCTGTTGGTGATAAACTGAGAAGCTAATAGATTCATATTTGTTGCTTCAACAGCCATTGATGTGTTTACTCTGAGGTAGGGGTGGACACTTTACCCGACACCCGACACCCGAAGCCGCACCCGAACCCGATCCGAAAAACCCGAACCGAAATCCGAACCAAAGTAGTAAAATACCCGAATGGGTATTGAATTAAGTGAGATTGGATATCCAAACCCGAACGGGTAATATCCGAATCCGAATGGATATCGAAGATAACCGAACATATGTATACTTACGTTATATTTTTAGTTTACATCTCTCAAATTATTTAAAATATCTATATATTGATGTTATACATACTTTAAAACTATATAATATACATATAATTACGAATAAAAATGATTTGATACTCACTTCAAATGTATACCAAGTTTTTTGTTTCATGCATTAACAAAATTTATAACTAAAATTTAAAACAATAACCAAATTAGTGTCTTTTTATTTTTGAAATGTTATCTCCAAATCTATTAATCATTCAATCTATAAAAAATAAAAAAATCAGTTAAGTGAAATTTATATTTTATATACAAGAAACTTGAGAAATAAAAGTTTTTTTTTTCTTTGAAAATGTAAATATCCGAAAACCCGACCCGAAATAACCGAACCCGAACTAAAAATACCCGAACCCGACCCGAAGTACAAAAATACCCGAACGGGTTCTATACCTCTATACCGAAATACCCGAAAATCCGAAGTACCCGATCCGAACCCGAACGGGTATCCGAACGCCCATCCCTACTCTGAGGTTAAGAGAGAGTTTAGAGGAGAGATTGTGGTGAAGAAAGCTAATTGTTTTTACTCTGAGAAATAAGGTTTATAAGTTTCAAATCGTAAGAGATTTAACACTAGATCATAGTTTGATGGAAATTTGATGCTATATGATAGTTCTGATGGTGAAATTGCTCGTCCACCCCTATTAACTTCACCTCGCACTAAAACTCTCTTTATTATATTAAATGTTTTCAAATAAAACTATAGTTATTTATGATTTTTAACTTTAACTTTACAAATCCCTGTTTTATGAATTTAAATTTATTATTATTCCATAGATATTTATTTTTCAATATCACTAAAAAATGAAATATATTGTAAAATTTAGGATTTTGTGTTGTTTCATGTGTTTAAATTTAAAATAAAGTTAAATTTTCATAAAAGGTTATTAATTTGAAGATTGATTAATTAATTTATTAAAATTTTAAAATATACTATGAGGTTTGATCCCACATTGGAACAATATTCATTCTACCAAAACTAAATACGAGCTATCTAACTCCAAATTACGAACTTCCAGCTCTAACCAAATACAAGCTTCTAATTTCTATTTCACCATGATTTCCCAATGAAATACTAATAAGCTCCCAAAGCTCAACAAATCTATATCTTATAGAGCCTCTTGGCTAAAAGCTTTCTCTTTACATCGATGCTCTCACCAGGAAGGCCAGTCTCTTTTGTGGCATCTCTCATAGGTGTATTGGTGAAACTATATCCATGCACGTGAAAAGCATATGTTGATATCATTAACCGTGCTCCAGGTGAGCTTAAGCACATCCATTTTGAACAAAAAGTCAGGCTACCCCACAAACACTTGAGAAATACAGAAGCTGCCAAGCGTCCTAAGTGGTTACAATATAAGTTGAAATCTCTCGCATCTAATACCAATTTTGATAAAGGATAAACCGATATAATTTGCACCTAGTTTAGCCCGGAAATAAGCCATGCCTTCATGCATCTAGTGCCTTTCATAAACACAATAACAAAGTCTTGGCAAATATGATCTCAAAATCATAAAAATGCAAAAATATGAAAAAAACTACTAAGGTAAAATCTCCTCAAGCACTTGTTCGGATAAAAGCCATCCTGGGAACTACGCAATCCATAGAAAAATAAAATAAAATAAAAGGTCATACAAGACCTACTCCCAAGCTTATTCGCCTCCACAATAGAGATACAAGAGAATTTCGAGCAGAAGTGATTTACAATCACAGTCGTGAACTTCACGCCAGGCATCTCTTGATCAACATCACGACCAGACGCAGTCCCAACCTCTCTGTCAACAGAAGGGTCCACCTTGGGAATCGGCACCAGGGAGAAGCTATTGCAGTTAGAGCCATCAAATAATGGTGAAATCCTCAAATCCTTCTCACGATCAATTTGGACGATGTCCAACACATCGAGGTCCGTTTGGAAATCCTTGAGAGATTGCTCCCACTCTTTTGATCCACCTCCAGACCCTCATAACATGTCTTCTCAAGATTGTTTATAAGGCCAGTTCGTGTGGCTGCTAGAGACATTAGCAAAGCATGTTCTTGCACCGTCTTGTCATCCGCCAAACCTCGTTTGACCTTTTCAAAGAAAGGTTTGTACTTCGCCAGCATCGCCCGAAAAGCACCTCTCACCACCTTGCGGACCTCCTTAACTTTCGAAGCGCTCAAACTTTGAAGTTCCTCGTTGTGAGCCCTCTGAGCTAGTTCAAGCTTATCATTCTCCTTGCGAGTATCCACTAGGTTATTTATGCAACCAGCCTCACGTTGCTCAGCGGTGGCCTTAGCCAGCTCGAAATGCTTCTCCACTCCTTCGGTATAAGAATGAAGACCGGCCTCAAAAGCCTCGAGCTCCTTAATCTTCTCATCCTCGATCTTTGATTCAACCTCTAGCTGCCTGATCTGGCCATCTAGGGCGACTTTCCAAGTGGAGGCCTCGTGGTTCTTAGCACTCTCCGCCTTGAGCACATCCTTACAACGGAGAGCCTCCTTCTCCACCTCGGCCGTCGTTTTTTGAGCTTCCCAAATATTGCATTAGTACCACACTCTTTTGCGGTTTATCCATCCCATGTGCTGTCAAAAAACTAGGATTTAGTCCCAAAGGCTATGCAATCACTTAATTTAAAAGACTATAAGTAAGAGCAAGTTATTAGCTTGTTAGATCGGCAGACTCCTTCATAGGGATCATTGTTCGTGAACATCTTCTCTAGAAAGCTAAGATACCTTTCAAGACGGATCTCATGATGGAGGTGCACACAAACATTCCCATCGTCAGCCAAGGGTGTGTTACCGCAAAATCAAAAATACATGGCATACCAACCCTTCCGGTTAGAGGACGACACGCCAGCCTGGGATTTCAAGCTGTGATCTGTCCGAGATCACTTCAGAACAATCGGGTCCCGACTCCATAACCTAGGAGCATAACGCTTCCTGAGGCTGGTCTCTAAAACCCACCACTGACACCTGTCAGAGGAAAAAGGTGCACTTGAGGGCCTTGGCGAATCCCTCGATGACCTACGAGAAGGTTCCAGCCTATGATCTCTACCAACGGAAGGACACCAAAAAACTTCCAAAGAAACCTCCTTCAATATAGAATCTGTGAGTGAACCTCTAGAAGATGGAGGAGGAGGAGGAATAACCAAAGAAAGCCCTATGGAATGGGAGGTTAAACTAGCTCTATTCGCGATGCATCCAGAGAAAGCCCCATGGCCAGACGGAATGAAAGCGTTGTTTTACCAAAATTTTGGGGATATCGTAAAGGAGGATTTAACCTTTATGGTTAACCAATTCCTTTTTAATGGAATAATGGCAAATGGATTAAATGACAAAAATATTTGCCTTATCCCTAAGGTTAATAAACCAAATGAGATGTCCAAGTTCCGGCCTATTAGTTTTTTGCAATGTTGGCTATAAGATAATCTCTAAGGTCCTATGCCAGAGATTAAAAAAATTTCTAATAGAACTAATTTCTGAAACTCAATCGGTGTACGTTGCTGGAAGACAAATTTCTGATAATGTTATGATTGCACAAAAGATGTTTTATGCATTGAGAACTAAACCAAAGGGACAGAATAAGAGGATGGCCATCAAGACGGATATGAGCAAAGCGTATGATAGAATGGAACGGACCTTCATCCAGGCAGTCATGCAAAAGATGGGGGTTTCAGAAATATGGATAGATTAGATCATGCGATGCGTAACTTTGGTTAAGTACAAAGTGCTCATGAATGGTCAGCCAAGGGGAAACATTGTCCCGGAAAGAGGCCTACACCAAGGAGATCTTTTGTCTCCTTTCATCTTTATTCTATGTACGGAAGCGCTCGTTGAACTTCTTAATCATGTCGAGAACCAAAGGAATATAATGGGAATGCGCGTTACACGTGCATGTCCCTCGATATCTCACCTTCTCTTTGCTGATGATAGTCTTTTCATCTGTAAGGCGGAGTCCTGTGAATGTGAAGAAGTAATGAAAGTGATTAGGAAATATGGGAAAGCGTCAGGTCAGTGCATCAACATTGAGAAATCTTCCTTGCTCTTTGGTAAGAAGATAAATGCTCATAGTAGACATCATATTAAAGATAAGTTAGGAATCCAAAACGAAGGAGGGATGGAGTCATATTTGGGAATACCAGAAGATATTAATGGCTCCAAATGCAAACTCTTTGCTTTCCTCAAGGAAAAAATGATGCATATAGTGAATGGGTGGACGGGTAGATGGCTATCGAAAGAAGGAAAGAGGTTCTAATTTAATCCATATTATTAGCGTTTCCGAAATATGTGATGTCTACCTTCTTGCTACCATTAGAGATTTGTTAAAATCTTGCAATTGCCATTACACAGTTTTGGTGGAGTTCAAATCCACCAAGGAGAGGTATACACTGGGCGAAATGGGAAAAACTCTGCAAACCAAGGAGTGAATGAGGATTGGGATTCCGTATGATACATGAATTTAACTTGGCTCTACTAGCAAAACAATTATGGAGATTAGCTCAAAATCCGGACTCACTGGAGGCTAGGGTGTTGAGGGGAAGATATTACCAAATGAGTTCGCTTTGCGTTCAGTTTCGGTTAACAGGCCATCATATGTGTGGACTAGCAACTCGAAGGCGCTAAGTCTATTGCAAATGGGTATTAGACAAAAGATTCATTCTGGACATGAGGTTAAGGTGTGGGAGGATCCATGGATCCTGACAATGCCAGCTAGACCGGCCTTATCCCTATGCTCCAGTTCTGCATTCGAATATAAGAGTTAGCGATTTAATAAATCAAGAGTCAAAGGAATGGGATGTTGGACTGATGAAAAATTATGTTAATACGGAAGACATCCCTGTCATAAGGAGTTTAGCTACAAGTACGACAAATCTGCGCAGTTTTGCATCTCTAAAATCTCCAGAATCGCCAAAGTTCTCCAGAATGTACCTTACATGAAAAATACTCAAAACATACTCCAAGAACATATAATAGACTCTAAATTGGGCTGATATCGTGGCACAATAGTGGTAAATATCAGGCCCTATAAACTCCCCCAGACTTAACATTTTGCTTGCCCTCAAGCAAACAAGGAAGTTTGTGAAAGAGGTTTGAAAAGCGAGGACTTACATAATGTCTAAGTATGACTGTCACCCTACTTTGTTGCAACCACATCCTATCAAGTCAATCACGAAGAAACTTTATATACCCTATCCTAGTATAGGAACCAAATTAATTCTACCAAGAAATTAAAAAAAATACTATTCTGACTTACCCCCTCTACTGATTTCATTTCTTTGCATAACATAAAAGTGCAGACTTTAACGTGGGATTATCGATCAAAGGACACATGAACTCTTACCCCTGCAATTCTGGACAACCAGGCACAAAGTCTTATCTGATCCTTTCTTCCCTCTTTTATCTCTTCTCTGAATCTTTTTAGATCTCAAATCCAATGATCATTGTTGTTAACACAAACATTATGCCATCTTCTTTTCGATTTTATTCTTCTTTTCTTTCTTTTTTTTTTTTTTTTTTAATTTTCTCTTTTGCTTTTTGGGGCAAAGTTGTAGGCGAATAGTGGGGTCATCGGTAATGTACTTACCCCTCACTTCCAACAATGTGTGATCATTCCTCCAAATTAGAATAATGGGGTCATCGGTAATGTACCTACCCCTCTGCATCTCGGGAAATCATCTCAATATTGTAAGCTTTTAGGTAGATGCTGAAGAGAGAGAGAGAGAGAAGGGAACCAGTGGTGCAATGACTTGTACCTACAGACTTGCAGAAGGAATGCGATCCAGTGTATATCAAGCCCAAAGCAAGCAAATAATGTCAGAATTAGTGTTGAAAATCAGCTTCGGTTCCTTCAAACTTTCTAAGCAAGTGTGATATAGCGGCATGATGATCTACTTTGGTATCTCTAGTAATCTCTGCAAACAACCTTCTAAGAATGATGCTAAACTGTGTTTAGTCAATAATAAATCTTGATCATAATCCCCTTCTTGACTCAGTAAAACTTTTTGAAAAACTATATATATAGTAAATAGGACTCGAAACAAATCAAATAGCATCAGTGAACCTCCCCCAGACTTAAATTACACTGTCCCTAGTGTAATCCGTTCCAGATTGGTTGGAAAAAACCAAATCATACGTAAATAGCTTAAGATAGAAACTCGATACCAGACTCTGTAAAAGAGTATTGATCGATATCACAATGTTGATGTCGACCGATAGTCATGTTCCATGGTCGATTGATGTTGATTCTTCAAAATATATCGATGGTACACCTGTAAGTTTCTACTTTTTTTATAGAATAAGTATAGAAAATAAAACTCAAAACAAAACACAATATCAGTAAACCACCCCCAGACTTAAACAAAACTATCACTAGTGTTATACAATCTGAGAATGGTGAAGAAAATAAATCATAAGGACCAAATTTAACAAGGAGAATGGTTGGCCGACTCAATTTCTATTCACTGCCGGCAAATCAACTATGTATAATCTGTTTTATCAGCAATACCAAACTTCGCTATGACGTGCTTTCTACTCTCGGTAGAACTTTGTAAAAGAATCCAGTTTGTACTTAGCCGATTCTGCTGGGAAACTAAAGTAGGAGAAATAAAGATATGTTGGATCTCCTAGGACAAGCTAACTCAACCTAAAATCTTGGGAGGATTGGGTTTCCATGCCATACAAGCATTCGATTAGGCGTTGCTCGACAAGGTTTCATAGAGGTTACTCACTGCTCCTAGCTGTCTCTTCTCCAGGATCATCCTAGGAAGTACTGCCACAAATCATCATTCTTAAAAGTCTCAGCTAGAACCTCCATTTCTCATGGATGGCGAGGTATCCTCAAAAGACGTGGTCGCCTCCTACAACATTTAGGGAATGTTATTTGCAATGGTGAGACTACAAATATGTGAATTGATTCATGGATAAAACCTGAGACAAACCTTAAACCCTATAGACCTGTCTTTTTCTGGACAAGGATCAATATTTTTTTTACCAGAACTCGCAGTACACATCCTTCCTCTCAAACCCAGCATCCTCGGTACTCATGATTCTTATATCTGGCTACTAGATAAGTCTGGTGATTATTTTGTGAAATCTTGCTACTTCTCTCTGGAGGCTTCAATGGCTAGTTCCTCCCCTTTGTTGGCTGATCCTTCGATATGGGACTATAAAAACTCATCTTGAACCCACCACTCCTCCCGAATCTGAAATTCTTCTTATGGAAGGTTGATATACCTTGTTATTTATCAGTTTTAGACCATCATTTGGACCCTATTTGAAGTCTATTATGTGTGTTTGGACTGAGTTTTAGAGACTTTGCAGATTCAGATACATTTTGGAGCATTATGGAGATTATGGAGCTTGAAATAGCATTTAGAAGAGATATCCAGTAGCTGCTCACATTTAGCTAAGTACGAGTCGAAGTCAAGCATGACCATCAATCGACGGAGAATCCTTGTTGTCGATCCACGGCCCACTCGTAGAGTATTGGCCGACTTCAAGCCCAAGTGAAGATGAATTACGAGAATGCCCCTAGACGAGTTTTGACCTAATTTATATGGGTTCTGCCATTGTTTAGGCAGAGCAGCACGTTTTATTTTACAGCATTTAGTTTTCTTCATTAAGCTTTTTAGTAGTTTAGGGGAGAAGATCTAAATTCCTTAAGAAATTTGTATTGCCCCATTTATTATTTTATGAATTATATTATTCATTTCATTATGTTTTCTTTTATCATGTCTGAGTAATTCACCTATTAGATTTAGGGTTCATAATGGTACTAATGAATTAGCCCAAAATAGGATTGCTAGGATGAAGAACTATCAATATTTGTAACTGTGTTTAATGCTTGCGTTCTAGAGTAGCTAACTAGAAACCTGAACTTAGGACATGGACAACTACAAGAGTAGGTTATGTGCTAGAATTGCTTCCATTGAACTAGGTTGTTAGATGCATGCGAGAACTGGTCTAATTAACATAGTGGACGAATTTCCTGTCTCATTAGCGTCGATCGCCACCTGGCCTTAGCCGTCGATCGACGGTACACTTCTCTATCTTCATACGATAGTTGGAACAAGAGGGGGTCGGACTAGTTAATATTTATCGCATTTTAATAATGCTCTGCATCCTATCCATTATAATTCACTTGTCTGAAACCCTAAATCTCCGTTTTTCCATATTTGCATTCGCTTTAGTATTTTAGATATTTTCTTATTCCTGATAGACTTACAATCAAAACCACGATTTATAGTTGCCTAGCTTAACCATTAGAGTTATAATAATCCATTGTGTGCCCTCGCTCCCTATGGATTCGATCCCTTAAGTACTGCAATTTGACCTCTCTTGGCAAGAGTGGTTCGTAGGGTTAATTTGATAGATTACATTATTAAGAACACAAACCTTAACCCCCATGCTGTCAAATTTGGCGCTGTAGCCAGGGAGAAAGGATCGCCATTAGATTTATTTTCTAGGTTTGGTCTTGGCTTTTTCATTACTGCAATTACTAATAATTTTTTTCTTGTCTTTCAGGTGCATGCCCAGCAATACGAGAACCATCGATCGACAGAAGTATTCAACCGCCAATTGACGCTTCTTCACGACCAACAACGATCGACAGCACCAACACTGCATCCATCGACAGTAGTTCACGAGTTCAGATGGTTGCGACTTTAGTCTTGGTCTGAGATGAGAGAGGAGACCTGGATGAACTTGAAGGTCATTTTCGTAATGTAAAAGGTCAGAGAATTGATGATCAGGGGGCTTCAATCCATGAACCAGAAGTAGAAGCAGACGCTGCAGTAGCTCAACCTGAAGTTAATGCCCAAGCTGCTCAACGGACACTGCATACTACAATCATCCAGACCAGTTCTATGCTAACAGATCCGCCATTAGTCCTCCAGCTTTCCAGAGGAGCGAATTTGAGATCAACCGTTCTTCTTCTCACTCGTTGCGCAGACACCCTACCATGGATCGCGACATGAACATCCAATGGATCATCTGGAGCGGTTTGAGGTTCTTGTATCTGCTATTAAAGCCAATGGAGTCCTTGAGGACTATATATTTTGTAAGATCTTCAAGTACTCACTTTTCTGAGAAGCTTCACATTGGCTTAAGAAGCTACCACAAGGATCTCTGACATCCTGGACAAACATCAAGAATGCGTTCCTGCACAATTTTGATAGGGCCTGATATTTACCACTATTGTGCAATGATATCAGACCTATTTAGAGTCTATCATATATTTTTGGAGTATTCCTTAGAGTATTTTCAGGTTCATGTACTTTCTGGAGAACATTGGTGATTCTAGAACTTTTAGATATGAAAACTGTGTAGACAAGTGAGATGTTTAACTATGGGTGGAGACCTTCCCTCGGTGCGAATGAGTGATATTTTTACACACGATATATATTTGAGTTAGATTTCCAATGCCACCAGTTTGAGGTCAATCATGATCTTAGAGCCACAATTATGATCAATTTACTAGAGAGTAGTATGTCTGCTCGCGAGAGGAAGCTGTAGAGATGGTGAATGAATGTCGATCGACGGTGCAGCCCTAGTGTCGATCGACGGTGATCCCAGAAACAGCCCCTACTTGTTTCAAGACCGACTTAAGCCCATATGCCACCACAAATTTCCAGAATACCCCTGGATGAGTTTAGACCTAATTTATATTGTTTTGGTTGACGAGCTATTTCACACGAGAACTATCATATAGCATCAGATCCTCACCAAACTATGACCTAGTGTCAAATGTCCATGATTTGAAAGTTATAAACTTATTTCTCCACGAATTAACAATTTCGAATGTATTTCTCCCCGAACCGATACTTCAAAACTTAATTACCCATAGACCATGGTTTTAATTGGTTTATTATTAACCAAATAGTTTAAACCGGCTAAGCCAAACCAAAATTCATTTTAAAAAAATTATTAAATAATATTGTTTTTTTTTGTTTAAATTTCAAATATAGATTTTTTAATGCAAAAAAGCTTCCTAATTTTTTTCTTCATATTTTTGCATTTGTAAGAAATTTAAAATAAAAAATTCTATCAAGATGTTTACCAAAATTTAATAAAATTACAATGAACAAATAAGCTTATTAAATTATTGTATTTTACAACATTGATGATCAGAATGGAGAGTAGACACACACAATTCAGTCTGCACGCCTAGCGTCGATCGACGCCTACATTTGTCGTCCGATAGATGACGAACTAACATAGCGTAACGATTTCTTTAACATTATTTACACTACTAATTATTTCAGTATTTATTGTATTTATGAAGGTTTACCCGATAATTGAATCACCATCGATCGATGCAATACATTAAACCATCGATCGACGATGATGGTTTACCATCGGTCGATGCTCATCTACTACCATCGATCGATACTCCTAACATAGTTGGTATAATCAACTATCTCTAACATTGTTTCCTTATGATTTATTTTTCCTGACCATTCTGAGGCGGATTACACTGGGGATAGTGTAATTTAAGTCTCTAGGAGGTTCGCTAATTTTATTTTATTGTTTTTGAGTTTTATTTACTATCTATATAAGTTTTTTAAAAAGTTTTCTTGAGTCAAGAAGAGGACTATGATCAAAATTTATTATTGCTAACCACACTTTAGTACCATTCTTAGAAGGTTATTTGCAGAGATAACTAGAGATACCGAAATGGATCATCCTACCACTATATTACACTTGCTTAGAAAGTTTGAAACAACCAAAGCTTATTTCCAACACTAATCCTCACATTATTTGCTTCCTTTGGGATTTGGTATACACTGGATCGGATTCCTTCTACAAGTCTGGAAGGTAAAAGTCTGTGTGCTTCTATTCCCCTCTCTCTCCCCTTGAGAAAAAAAAATAAAATAAAAAAGGAGCCGAGAGGATTTGGTGGCTACAACCATTAAAGATTAATTTATATGATCCTAGAAGAGATAAATGTCAAAAAAAGTGAACAAAATCTTGTGGCAAAAATCATTAGGGCTTGATTCATGGAAACCTATCCAAATATCTGAGTCAATTAAAAAAAATGATACCCTCAAAAGAAGAGAGACATTGACTGAGAATAAGTGAGAAGAGAGAGAGGAAACAAATCAGAGAAGACTACATGTGTGTTCAGATACTTGCAGAGGTAAGAGTCATATATCCTTTGATCGATACTCTCAAGGTAAAGCATGCACTTTTATTTTATGCAAAGAAATGAAATCAATAGAGGGGGGAGTGAGACTAGTATTCGTTAAGTTGTTGGTAGAATGGAATTGGTTGCTATACTAGGATATAGTATATAAAGTTTCTCTGTGATTGACTTGATAGGATGTGGTTGCAATAGAAGTAAGGTGACAATTATACTTAGATATTATGTGAGTCTTCGCTTTTCAAAACCTCTTCGCATGCTTGTTTGCTTGAGGACAAGGAAAATGTTAAGTATGTGGGAGTTGATATAGACTATTTATTACCAGTTTCAGGCCATGTTATAGGCTCTATTTAGTGTCTATTATGTGTGTCTAGACTATGTTTTAAGGTCTTTACAGGTCCATGTTTGTTTTGGAGATATATGGAGATACTTGGAGCTTTTGGAGCATTTAGAGGAGAATAATCCGTAGCTGATTATTTGGAGAGTCGAAGTACAAGACTGTCGTCGATCGAAGGTACTACCTTGTCGTCGACCGATGTTACATGCCCAAGATTGATCGATGTTGAACACTTGACACGATCGATAACCAATTCGAAGAAAGTCAAAAGATTACAAAATTACCATAGACGAGTTTTGATCCTAGATTTTAGAGTTTTGTATTTATACTCTATGTATTTACAGAGAGAAAGAGAGCAGAGAAGACCTAAGAGGGAGTTATCTTCTATTGGAGAAAAAGATCTGATCATCATTACAGAGAAAATATTGAACTCTTTATCTTTTACTCAGCTTATTTTATGCAATTTATTCATGTTCTTTATTGCTATGTCTGAGTAGTTCTTTATTAGATTTAGGGTATCCATGCTAGTATATATTGTTGATTTTATTTCTAAGAATAAAGTGGCACGAAAATTTCACCCTTTATTTCAATTGTTCTACTTTATTATACAACACACGGCAAATAAAGTTATTATGATCATATTCTCAAATCGGTAAAGCGATACTATATAACAAATGTCGCGTTAAACATATATAAATAGAATAAAAGTTGTAGAAAGCACATAAACTGAAAATCGAGACCAATCCAAAAATACAAAGAAACTTTTAAACAAACAATTGTTCCAGAAAAACTTTTAAACAAACCATATTGCATGACTCATTCTAAAAATACTAATCACGTGTTAATAAACCATAATTATCCAACATGCTTTATTGTAATTAATCTTCTTGGTTCTTTGTTTAATTTTCTCTTAATGCTAAGCTGAATTTAATCACCTTAATCTTAGAAATTAGGGTTTTATAGCGCAAGCGAGAGCTTGGTTATAACCTGGAATCTATCTTAAACAATCTAAATAACTAGTAACAAACGAGAGTTGAATTAGAAATTTAGAGAACCCATCAAACCACGAAACCAATATTGTTTAGAATGAGCATCGATCGATGCCATCTTATTGTCGTTGATCGACGCTCAGCCGAGATGTGCCAGAGCGACCTCCTAATTAAGGTTTGAGTTCAGAACGATGCTTAATAAAACCCTAGTAATCTATTAGTATGTGTTATTTAAATCTACCTGACAATTTCCCCTAAGTCTAATCTCTTAATTTAATCCTCACAAACCAACTTTTCAAAATCTCTTTTATTGTTATTGTTATAACTCATCTAGCTTTAATTCGATAACATTAAGTCTATTTTGAAATCCTAGAGTCTCTGTGGATTTGATCCTAAGTACTACACTGAACCTCTTAATTGAGACAGTAAGGTGGGAATATAGAGTTAGTTTGAAAGTGAAATAAACCCCACATCAATGCATTTCGTGAACAACCTTAGTAGTTGCTGGTGAAGTTGAAAATCTAGAGGAAGTACAAGAAAATGTAGAGGCGCCTAATTTGGATGCAAAAAGGTTTTATGAAATGCTAGCAGCAACAACAAATCAGCCCATTTATGAAGGTTGTAGAGAAGATTTTTCTAAATTGTCATTGGCAGCTAGGATGATGAATATCAAAACTGATTATTACTTACCTGAATTTTGTATGGATGCATGGGGTGAGTTGTTTAAAGAGTATTTGTGTGTGGAATCTTATTATGAGATTCAAAAACAAGTGCGTAGTCTTGGTTTACCTTCGGAGATGATAAATGTATGTATAGACAACTGCATGATTTACTAGAGGAAAGATGCCAGAATTATTAGAGTGTCAATTTTTCGAAGAAACTACGATATAAACCGCAAGTACTTGGTCGGAATAGGATACCGTACCAGCGGATGTGGTACTTACCTATTACAGATAGGCTGAAGAGATTATATCAATCTGAAAAGACTGCAGCAGCGATGAGATAACATGCATAACATACTCAGAAGGAAGGCGAGATCAATCATCCCTCATATGTGAAAGTTTGGAAGCACTTGAATTCATCACACCCTGATTTGCAAGTAACATTCGCAATGTTTATCTTGAGATGTGCACATATGGATTTAGTCCTTTTGGAATGTCTGGTAGACAATACTCACTTTGGCCAATCATCTTGACGCCATACAACCTTCCACCAGAGATGTGTATGGAAAGGGAATTTCTTTTCATGAGTATATTGATACCCAGGCCAAGCATCTGAAGCGGTCCCTCAATCTTTTTCTACAACCTCTGATAGAAGAATTGAAGGAATTGTGGTCAACATGAGTGGAGACATATGATTGTTCAACGAGAAAAAAATTTACAATGAGGGCAGTTCTTTGTGGACCATCAGTGACTTTCCTACATATGGGATGTTATCAGGTTGGACTACACATGGAAGGATAGATTGTCCTTATTGTATGGGAAACATAAGTGCATTTCACCTGAAGTACGGTAGGAAGACGTCTTGGTTTGATTGTCATTGGAGATTTCTTCCCATCACCCATTCGTAGCAAAGAAACAGACGTTGTTCAGGTCTAAAGTGGTTGTTCGAGACACTGCTCCCACCATATTTATCTGGAGAGGAAATCGAGAAGGATATTTATTATTATGGTGCACAAGAAACGGTCAGCAAAAGGGGTAATTGGCATACTCCTGCGAACATGCCTGATGGTTACGGGAGACAACATAATTGGCACAGAAGAGTATATTTTTGGAACTTCCATACTGGAAGGATCTGCTTCTGCGACACAATCTTGATGTGATGCATAAGAGGAAAAACTTCTTTGACAACATCATCAACACATTATTGAACGTCCCCAGGAACACAAAAGATAATAAGTAAGGTTGGATTTGCTTGAATTATGTTGTAGGAGTGAGCTGCATATCAAAAGCAATGGAAAATTCCGGTTCCGCATTTTTAGATTGTCAGCAGAAGCAAAATCGGTGTTGTTAAGTGGGTGACAACAGATGTGAAATTTTCAGATGTGTACGTTTCAAATCTATCAAGATGTATTGAGCAGGGACAAAGTTTTAAGGAATGAGAAGTCATGATTGTCATGTGTTTATGCAATGATTACTACAATTTGTATTTGCGGAGTTGCTTATGTCTATGAAGCGTTAGAAGGTAACAAACTACTTACCTTGTTATAGAAATTACTTATCGGATTTGATCAAAGTTAAAAATTGACATTATAAATATCGTTGTACAATATTGTATAATAATATATATATATGCAGGCATTGGAGCCTTTTTCAGAGATCTTAGCACACGTACCTTAACGAAAGATGTGATCAGACGACTTGATGAGAATATCCCGATCCTAATGAGCAATACGGAAAAAATCTTCCCTCCGTCGTTTTTTGATGTCAGGGAACATCTAGTTTTTCCATCTCCCGCATTAAGAATTGCTTTGTGGGCCTGTTCATTACGGATGGATGGACGTTTACGAGCGATCCATGAAACATTTGAAAGGGAAAGCGAAAATCTTGCAAGGGTCGAAGGTTCAATAATTGCTGGTAGTTTGACTGAGGAAACATCTCACTTCACGTCGTACTACTTTGGATCACAAGTTCGGACACGTAAAAGGGCTCCTACAGATATGATTATGGTGGTGTTATGCCGAGATATGTTGTAGAAGGTGTTCCAGACATATTCTGTCAGATTGGACGTCTAGGTGGGAAACTTAAGGAAGTTTGGTGGTCGAGTACAGATGACGCCCCATAGTGCCCACACATATATACTCATTAACTGAGAGGAGATACAGTCGTTTGAAAGATAATTAATTAAATATAGATACTTCCGCAATTTATTAATATTACCAAGTATATAATTATTGCATACCTTAATTAATTTGCAAAAACAACGAGTTCGTTGCCTAGATCGAAGAAGCATTACAAAGAATATCAACAAATGATCTAAACAAAAGGAAAGAGCAACACTTCGTTGTGTGTTAAAAACGCAGGTATAAAACACAATATAATTAGTTTAAGTTTTATAAATTAATTAATATAACATGTAAGGGAATATTAATTAATTTTATAAAAATTACACATGTTCATTATGATTATCCATTAGACCCACTGTGGTTTCAGGATTTGATACAAGGTCCGATCGCTGATGTCACCACAACATCTATGTATTTCACTGGAGGTTACACTTTCCACACTTATGAATATGGAAGTCGTAGAGCAACAATCAACTATGGAATATGTGTCAAAGGTGAAACAAATTTTTATTTCATCTTAAAAGAGATCGTTGAAGTGGAATTCCCCAGTTTAGTGAAGATGAAATGCCGTCCTCTTCAAATATGATTGGTTTGACCCCACGGTAAATAGAGGTGTTTGGTATAGCAAGTTTGGAGTTGTGGACGTCAATGCTACACAGAGGTACAACAAATTTGAACCCTACATTATGGCATCTCAAGCAGATCAAGTTTGTTTTATTCCATACCCAAGGATCAGGCAATCTGGAATATCTTGGCTAGCCGCTATGAAGGTCGCACCTCGCGGGCGAGTGTTAAGTGATGAACAACCGCCTTTACAGAAGATTCCGTAATCAAGTGGAAATACCTGAACAACCCATAGATGAGATCCTACTTGTTGATCCGCAAAACCAGGGATATGAAGATCTTCAAGAAGATACCGTGGATGAAGCCCAATGAAGATAACTTTGAAGAAAGCGATGATCCTAGTGATGACCCGAGTGATGATTCCGAGAATGAGTGGATATATGTTACATTATTGCATTATCTTTTTGATTTTGTAACAAATCTTATGTTTTAAAGATTTAGCAAGTTAAATAAGTATTATTACATGTTTGTGGTTTGTAAATTTGGATGTTTATAAGTAAGAAGTAATGTTTTTTTAAGTTAGAAGTCTTAGGGATTGGGGTTTAGGGTTTAGGTTTTAATTCCTCGTAAGGAAGATGCTAATTTACACGTGTCGAGTTAAATTTCTCGTAAGTCCTATAACACGGGTCGAGTTAACTGCGTTGTAATGCCTAGAACAAGGGTTGAGTTAAATTCTTCGTAATGGCTATACATGGGTCGAGTCGTCGTAATGCCTAGAACAAATGTCGAGTTAACTTAGCCGTAATTTACTTCTGATTTACGACTACATCCAATTCTATAAATATGCACCAAACTCTTGCTTTCTAAATTGCAAAACATATAGGGGATTCATGAACGGTCATCCAAACACTTTTAATCAAATCCGCTAATAAGCTATGTGGGATTGATAAGAACAGTTCGGTGTTCCCTTAAATAAATTGACCCGGAAAACAAATAGTCACCAGAACAGTTCTTATCGAAGATAATAAAATTTCTTCGATAAGAATTGTTTGGGTGACTGTTCATTTTTTCTGTTTATTACACAATCTTCCCTAAGTCGTGTAAAGTTTAAGAAACCTAATTCGTCGTAATTTGATTTAGTACCTAATTCGTTGTAATTCGAAAATGCGCGTCGATTTTACTTCTTCGTAACGGGTAAACGCACGCCGAGTTAACTCCGTCATAATTTACCTCGACTTTACGTCGACAACTTTATCTCCTATATAAACCCGACCAGTCAATCCTTTTTTTTGTTGTTGTTTAGATTCTATGCCTTCTCTCTAGCCCTACCAGGTATGTTTAGTTTTTTTTTGTTTAGGTGGTTAGTTTTAGGGGAATTAGATTAGGTTTGGCTAGTTTTAGAAACAAATTATATTAGGTTTAATTAGTTTTAGGATGGAATTAATTAGTATACCCTAGAAACATGTTTGACCATAGGGTGTCGATGATAAAGCCCATACTTTCAGGGCAGGAGGACACTCAAAAATGGCATGAGTAAATATTCTTCCGGATCCAAAATATCTCGGACAATAGTTATCGCATCGCATATTTCTATAATTTATTTTTTTTTGTGACCACCACATGTCATATTATCAACTGCCACATAAGATGGCACATTCTCTGAGGCGCTTTTGCTTTCCAAACAAAGGCTTGGAGGTCAGTTATACTAGGTTGACATTTCTATCCCTTCTCATCTTTCCTCAAAATGCTTCGCGGCCATCCAGTAACCTTATTTAACCGTATACTGGCCGTTCTTGGTATAGCTCCAGCAGAAAGTATCTTTGTGATTTGTCTTACTTGTAGCTAAACTCCCAGTGAAAGTGATGTCTTCCGTATTAGCATAATTTGTCATCAGTCCAACATCCCATTCCTTTAACTCTTGATTTATTAAATCGCTAACTCTTATATCTCAATGCAGAACTGGAGCAGAGGGATGGGCCGTTCTAGCTGGCATTGTCGGGATCCAGGGATCCTCCCACACCTTAACCTCATGTCCAGAATGAATCTTTTGTCTAATACCCATTAACAATAGACTTTGTGCCGCCGAGATGCCTAGTCCACCATATGATGGGCTGTTAACCAAAATTGAACGCAAAGCGAACTCATTTGGTAATATCTTCCCCTCAACACCCAAGCCACCAGTGAGTCCGGATTTGGAGCTAATCTCCATAATTGTTTTGCTAGTAGAGCCAAGTTAAATTCATGTATCATACGGAATCCCAATCCTCATTCACTCATTGGTTTGCAGAGTTTTCCCATTTCGCCCAGTTATACCTTCTTTGGTGGGATTTGAACTCCACCAAAACTGTATAATGGCACTTGCAAGATTTTCACAAATCTCTAATGGTAGCAAGAAGGTAGACATCACATATGTCGGCAACGCTAATAATATGGATTTAATTAGAACCTCTTTTCCTCCTTTCGATAGTCATCTACCCGTCCATCCCATTCACTATATGCACCATTTTGTCCTTGAGGAAAGCAAAGAGTTTGCATTTAGAGCCACTAATATCTTATGGTATTCCCAAATATGACTTCATCCCTCCTTCCTTTTGGATTCCTAACTTATCTTTAATATGCTGTCTAGTATGAGCATTTATCTTCTTACCAAAGAGCAAGGAAGATTTCTCAATGTTGATGAACTGACATGACGCTTCCCATATTTCCTAATCACTTTCATTACTTCTTCACATTCACGGGCTCCGCCATACAGAAAAAAGGCTATCATCAGCAAGAGAAGGTGAGATATCGAGGGACATGCGCGTGTAACGTGTATCCCCGTTATCTTCCTTTGGTTCTCGGCATGATTAAGAAGGCTAACGAGCACTTCCGTGCATAGAATAAAGATGAAAGGAGACTAAAGATCTCCTTGGCGTAGGCCTCTTTTTGGGACAATGTTTCCCCTTGGCTGACCATTCATGAGCACTTTTTACTTAACCAAAGTTACGCATCGCATGATCCAATTTATCCATATTTCTGAAACCTATTTTTCATGACTGCCTGGATGAAGGTCCATTCCATTCTATCATACGCTTTGCTCATATCCGTCTTGATGGCCATCCTCTTATTCCGTCCATTTGCCTTAGTTCTCAATGCATAAAACATCTCCTGTGCAATCATAACATTATCAGAAATTTGTCTTCTAGCAACGAACACCAATTGAGTTTCGGAAATTAGTCATTGTATAATTTTTTTTTAATCTCTGGCATAGGACCTTAGATATTATCTTATAGCTAACATTGCAAAGACTAATAGGCCGGAACTTGGACATCTCATTTGGTTTATTAACCTTAGGGATAAGACAAATATTTGTGTCATTTAATCCATTTGCCATTGTTCCCTCAAAAAGGAATTGGTTAACCATAAGAGTCAAATCTTCCTTTACGATATCCCAAAAATTTAGGTAAAACAACGTTGTCATTCCATCTGGTCCTAGGGCTTTCTCTGGATGCATCGGGGAATAGAGCTAGTTTAACCTCCCATTCCGTAACCGGAGCTGTGAGCTCCTCATTAATTTCCCCCGGTAATCTTTGTGGGTACCTCTAATAGAGCCTCATTTATATTCTCAGGATTAGATGACCAAAATAACTTCTTAAAGTAGCTAGTAGGTATGGCTACTAGGCCATCGTCATCTTCCACTACATTCCATTGGAATCAATAAGATGACTGATTTGTTTCTTGGTCTTCTCTGCTTTGTTAATGAATGAAAAAAAAATGTATTTCGGTCACCTTCTCTAAGCCAGAAGTACTCTTTTGCTTCCAGAATATCTCTTCAGCCTTAAGAGCATCAGATATTCCTTCAAAGCCTCCGTTATTTCCTCTGTTGTGGCGTCATCATTCAGGGTATAGCCCTCCACCTTTTCCTTGAGATCCTCCACCTGATTTCCTGAATTTAGATCATGTTGCCTCCCCCATTGTCCTAAGGCTTTGGCGACAACTTGATATGTGTTCCATAATATTCACATCAGGGGGAAGTTCTGGAGATTTTCAGCCCTCCAGAATAATTACCGTAGTTCCTCATTGTCTTATCCACCTTTTGTCGAATTTGAAAGATTTTGATTTTTTCATAGGTTTTGTAACGATATTTGCAAGACCGGACAATGATCCGATCCCTACAAGCCTCATATAATTACCCCAGAACGTGGGAACTTCTTATGCTAATCCTCATTACCAACAACTCTGTCTAGTCGACATCTGACTATGGTTCGCCCTGCCCTTTTTCCAACCCATGATAGCATATTTCCAGAACATGGGAACTCTAGCATTCCACAATCATTAAGCATCTGTTTGGAAAGGTAAGAATAAGCTATCTGAGCGAGGTCTTCCTCCTAATTTTTCATTATGACCCGTTATTTCATTAAAGTCACCTATCATAAACCACAGTCCTACTCTTGTGGTTGAGAAACGCGTAAGACGTTTCCACACTTGGTCTCTTCGTTCTAACACAGTATCACCACAAAAAAACGTCATATAAACTTTTATTACATCAATGATTGCCTATACATCAATCATTTTGTTATTTGAAAGTAAAACATTACTTTGAATCCAAAGAAAATAAAGCTAAACCACCGCTAAGGGCTCAACGGTAAACAAACGATCAATCCTAAATCGGTCTGCATGTTTTGCAACATAGACCTATTATTCTTCGTCTCATAACGGAACACAAGTCCTGGGTGATGCTTCTGACACATCTCCTTATAGTGTCGAACTGTGAGGTTGTTCCCAATTCTTTAACAATTTCAACTAATCATCTTCATGGGTCCATGTTTGATGAGTTTTTAGGCCTCATCACTTCCTCCTTTTTTGCATGCATATCTCTCATCTTCTTCGCACTATGTCTTCCAGATTTACCAGCTCCACTAGACATATTTGATCCCATAGACTTAGATCGTTGTTTGGAGATCCCCGACGAAGGAACTCAAGTTTCTTACTTGGGAAGCCCAAAGGAGCAATCATTTTGGCGCCTGGTTTAACCGCTCTTGTTGCCTTCTTTCCTGATTTTGATCTCCTTTCCACAACATATAAGGGTTCTGGCCATTTAAATTCAGATTCCAAGAGCTCCTCTCCTAGTAAGTCATCCTCATTACGTTCAAAACCTAGCATTCCTTAATCTTGAAGTTAATGCCCAAGCTGCTCAACGGACACTGGCAGACTACAATCATCCAGACCAGTTATATGCTAACAGATCCGCCATTACTCCTCCAGCTTTCCAGAAGAGCGAATTTGAGATCAACCGTTCTTCTCACTTGTTGCGCAGACACCCTACCATGGATCGCGACATGAGCATCCAATGGATCATCTGGAGCGGTTTTAGGTTCTTGTATCTGCTATTAAAGCCAATGGAGTCCCGGAGGACTATCTATTTTGTAAGATCTTCAAGTACTCACTTTCTGGGAAGCTTCACATTGGCTTAAGAAGCTACCACAAGGATCTCTGACATCCTGGACAAACATCAAGAATGCGTTCCTGCACAATTTTGGTAGGGCCTGAAATTTACCACTATTGTGCTTTGATATCAGCCCTATTTAGAGTCTATATATATTTTTGGATATTCCTTAGAGTATTTTCAGGTTCATATACGTTCTGGAGAACATTGGTGATTCTCGAGCTTTTAAAGATGAAAACTGCCCAGACACGTCAGATGTTTAAGTATGGGTGGAGACCTTCCCTCGGTGCGAATGAGCTGATATTTTTACACACGATATAGATTTGAGTTAGTTTTCCAATGCCACCAGTTTGAGGTCAATCATGATCTTAGATCCAAAGTTCTGATCTATTTACTAGAGAGTGGTATGTCTGCCTCGCGAGAGGAAGCTGTAGAGAAGGTGAATGAATGTCGATCGACGGTGCAGCCCTAGTGTCGATCGACGGTGATCCAGAAAACAGGCCCGACTTGTTTCAAGACCGACTTAAGCCTAGAAGCCACCACAAATTTCCAGAATACCCCTGGACGAGTTTAGACCTAATTTATATTGTTTTTGGTTGACGAGCTATTTCCCCATGAGAACTATCATATAGCATCATATCCCCCCCAAACTATGACTTAGTGTCAAATGTCCATGATTTGAAAGTTATAAACTTATTTCTCCAAGAATTAACAATTTCGAATGTATTTCTCCCCGAACCGATACTTCGAAACTTAATTACCCATAGACGATGGTTTTAATTGGTGTATTACTAACCAAATAGTTTAAACCGGCTAAGCCAAACCAAAATTCATTTTAAATAATTTTTATTAAAGAATATTTTTTTCTTTTTGTTTAAATTTCAAAATATAGATTATTTTTTTTAACTTCAAGAAAATTTTAGGTTTATATTTTTGTGTTTTCTGAAATTTATAAGAAAAAAAAATTACATCAAGATTTCATTTTTATAAAGTTTGATAAAATCACAATGAACAAATAAGCTTGTTAAATTTATATATTTTTTAATAAATTTGAAAGAAGACAAATCATATTTTGATAAAAATATATGTCAAAATTCAACAGAACAGAGATTTTGACATGTACTTTTATCAAAATTTAATTTTTGCTTTAAAATACAATAATTTAATAAGCTTATTTGTTCATTGTAATAAACATAAAATCTTGATATAATTTTTATTTTAAATTTATTAAAAAATGAAAAAATATAAAAAATTTAGGAAAACTTTTTTGATTTAAAAAATATATATTTTTGAAATTTCAACAAGAGAGAAACAATATTCTTTAATAAAATTGTTTAAAATGAATTTTGGTTTGGTTTAGCCGGTTTAAACTATTTGGTTCATAATAAACCAGTTAAAACCATGGCCTACGGGTAATTAAGTTTCAAGTATCGGTTCAGGTAGAAATACATTCAAAATAGTTAATTCGTGGAGAAATAAGTTTATAAATTTTAAATCATTGAGATATGACACTAGGTCATAGTTTGGTGGGGATCTGATGTTATATGATAGTTCTCGTAGGGAAATAGCTTGTCTGCCCTATTGTTTTCTAAGCCATTGTTGACGGCTAAACGTTATTCTATCTATTGTTCTAGGGTTAAGAGAGAATAGAGGAATTTTTCAGAGTCCTCCTGGAATTCCGCTGGTTCTTTATTTGATTTCTATTATATACCTATTTCATCTATGATTTCTGTGGCAAAGATCATGTCTGAGTAGATCCGTCTACTAGGTTTAGGTTTCCTAGGGTTTTGATGGGTTAGCCAAAAAATAAATTTGCTAGGCTGATATATCTATCATTACAATTGTTCTTATTGCTTCCTTCTAGAGTAATTAACTAGAAACCTGATCATAGGATAATTAGGCGCACGTGAGAGCATGGTCTATTACCTGATATAATTCTATTGAGCTAGGTTGCTAGAAACAAACGAGAGTTGATCGAAGGAACCTAGTGAAAATATCGATTAGGTCTTAGTGATTGACTCGAGAGACCATCGATCGACGCAAGATCATTGCCATCAATTGTCGGTCATTCCATGTTAGCAAGCGAGAGCTGAGACATCAGACTTAGTCAATAGATTAGACTCGCAGTGAGAGCTGGTCATCTTTTACATTAGATATCGAGTTCTAGGATCGATATCCTTAGCTTTTATCCTCTCTAATCCACTTGCCTGAAACCCTAATTCTAGTTATTTTGCATTATTGTTTCCAACAACCAATCAATCAACTTGCTACTTTATTCACTGCCTAATAAACTGTTTGCCTAGCTTAACTGAAAAGTCTATAGTCTATTGTGTGCCTACACTCCCTGTGGATTCGATCCCTAAGTACTACAACTGAACATGTTATTGAGAGAGTAAAAGTCACTCCTTACGGTAATTTGAGTGATATCAAATTTGGCGACGTTGTCGGGGAGCGAGGATTCGCCATTAGACTTGATAATAAGTTTAGTCTAGGTTTTTATTATTGTTCGTAGTTACTGATAAAAAAATCTTCTTGTGTTTCAGGTACATACATTTGAGTACTAAAAGCAACAAGGGGATAAGACTCTTACTAGTAGAGCCACGGGATTTAGAACGCGTGATCCATATGTCTACGAGGGCAGTTGACACCCTCCAAACAGCGATCATAGCGGTAGAAGTCCAAGTATCGAACGACACTGCTCATCAAATATCAATCTACATTACCCAAGCAGCAGCGATCAACACCAAAAAATCTCCATCGATCAACACAATCGCCTCGCTGTCGATCAACACCAACCACTCTTCTTCGATTGCACACTACTTACGAGAAGATAGAGAAGGTCGAAGTACTCATACTGAGTGTTGACAAGAATGGCATCTTACGGGACGAAAGAGGTCGTGCGCGCAAAAGTGCATGGCCAAATTAATTCATGCACAGGGGACTGCAATCCCTGATGCTACTGCTGTTACTGTGAATTCTGGGATTAATTCATGGTCTTCCTCATGAATGTCCCAGTAACCACCTTGAATCATCGATGATGTAGCGTCGACCATTAAGTGCAATGGAGTCTCTGAATATTACTACTTCTGTAAACTATTCCCACACGCTCTGCTGGAGCAACAATATGTTGGTTCAAGAGGTTGCCACCAGTAATTCTCACTAACTGGAATGACATCAAGAACGGCCTTTCTCACTAACTTTCTCTATGATACTGAAGAAAATATGGAGACCGAGATAATCTATGATGAAATATATGGTAGAGGAAGAAGAAGAAGATGGGATATGGAGAGCTGAGCAGAGTAGAAGAAGTCGATATTAGTGATCCAACTTCAGCATCGATCGACAATAAGACTTCAACGTCGACCAACGTTAAGACCTCAACATCAATCGACATTAACCCCTGTTGTCAATCAACACCATTCTTAGAGGAATTCTTGAAGAAACTGGATGAAGCACAACCTGAAGATTTGGGTCAGATCTTGAAACAAAAGCTTAATGAAGATCAGCACACTTCGAGAAGAGATCTGGAAACTTAGCCAAAAGCTGGCATCGATAGACACCCACAGGAGAGCATCGATTGACAGCCACCTTACTTCATCGATCGACACCCATGGATGGACGAACCATATTACATGATTGAACCAGAACCAGTTGGGAAGAGTATGCGCGAGTCTGACACCTCACACTTTGCTGTCCCAAAACTTCTACGACCACCTATCTTCACAGAAGAAGCTGCTGGTTTTCTCAAAAGAGTGAAGAAGGTACATGAACCTGTGAGTTTTGTGGTTCCCTACGATGTTTTAGAGGTCGAATTTCCTATTTCACCAGATAAAAGTGTGCATTCGGGTTCCTACAGTGTGGTATTTGATGATCAAATGTATGCGGTAGCTTCTCATAGAGGGTTGAGATATCGAAGTGACGTTGACAAAGGCCCAGTAGAAACAGTATCGATCAACACCAGAAATGTAGTATCGTACAACACCATCATTGGAGCATCGATCGACCATAACAGTAGAGCGTCGATCAACACTCGTCGCGTATCAGAGAAGAAAAAGTTTGAAGTTTGTCGAAATCATTTTGATGGAGGCACCACGAGATTAGACAAGTCTGGGGGAAAGAAGAAGAGGAATTGGAAGAAGAGGAAAATGACTAAGGACGGTCCTCAGTTATCATTGATTCCCCACTTATCAGAAGGTGTCAGGAAGTACAGAGTGCGCAGCAGATGCTTCTCGCAGCCATTTGCAAAGCTTCGAGCACTCCTTATTGGTGAGATGATAAACAAAGGAGAAGAGTATATGGAGGCTTTCACAAAAAGGGTGATGAAGCTGAAGACATTGGACATTGGGAAATTTTTTTGGAGAAAGTTCCCAATCTCATTAGAACTGAATCAGAACTCCAAAACGTCAAATTAAAGACTATAAACAAGCGTTGAGTGGGAGGCAACCCACTGTTTACTAAGTTTTCAATTAGTTTTAATTATATTAGTCTAATTTCAGATTTATTTTATTAATATAGGTTTTTCAAAAAAAGATCCGAGGAAGATAGTCTGCACAGAGCATCGACCGACACTTGATCACTGTCGATCGACAGAGCAACCCAAGTATCGATCGATCGCCACTTAACTGTGTCGATCGACGGTTACCATCAGCGAGCAAGTAATCGTTTTTCCTTGTTAAATTTTGTCCTTATGGTTTATTTGCTTCACCAATCTTAGACTGTATAACACTGGGGACAGTGTTGTTTAAGTCTGGTGAGGTTTCTGGTATTGTGTTATGTTTTGAGTTTTATTATCTATGAGTTTTTTTAAAATTTTTTATAGGGTCAAGAAGAGAATTATGATCATATTAATATTTTTACTTGTTCACTAACCACACTATAGCACCATGTGTCCTTTGACTGATACTCCAGGTAAAGCCTACACTTTTATTTTATCCAAAGAAATGAGGTTAGTAGAGGGGTGAGTCAGACTAGTATTCGCTAAGTTGTTAGTAGAATGAATTTGGTTGCTACACTAGGATAATTTATGTAAAGTTCCTCTGATATTGACACTTATTTGATGTGTTTGAAATATAGTATAGGTGAGACGGATAAGTTAGAGATATTGTGAGTCCCTGTGTTTTCAAACCTCTTCCACAGGTTTACCCTTGTTTCGCTTGAGGACAAGCAAAATGTTAAGTCTGGGGGAGTTGATAAGGCCTGATATATACAATATTGTGCCATGCTATCATACCTATTTATAGTCTATTATATATGTTTGGAGTATGCTTTAGAGTATTTACATGTTAAGGTACGTTCTGGAGAACTTTGGTGATTTTGGAGCTTTTAGAGATGCAGAATTACACAGACCCATCAAATGTTTTGGCTATGCATGTAGACCTTACCACGGTGATATTGAGCTGATATTTGGACACAAGATATATATTTGAGTTTGATTTCCAATGCCACCGGTTTGAGGTCAATCAGGATCTCCTTCAGAGTCCTCATGGAACTCCTTTGGTTCTTTATTTCCTTTCCATTCTATATCTATTTGATCTATGATTTCTGTGACAAATATTATGTCTTAGTAGATCCATCTACTAGGTTTAGATTTTCTAAGGTTTTTATGGATTAGCCAAACAATAGAATTGCTAGAGTGATTATTATATCTATCATTAGAATTGTTATTATTGCTTTCTTCTAGATTAATTAACTAGAAACCTGATCATAGGATAAATAGGCGCATGTGAGAGCATGGTCTATTACCTGATATAATTCTATTGAGCTATGTCGTTTGAAAAAAATTAGAGTTGATCAAAGGAACCTAGTGAACATATAGATTAGGTCTTAATGCTTGACTCGAGAGACCATCGATCGACGCAAGATCATTGGCATCGATCGACGGTCATTACGTGTCAAAAAGCGAGAGCTGAGACATCGGACTTAGTCAATAGATTAGACTCGCAGCGAGAGCTGCTCATCTTTTACATTAGATATCGAGTTCTAGAATTGATACTGTGGCTTCTATTCTCTATAATACAGTTTTATGAATTTTATTGGTGGAAACGGTTTCCAGAGACAGAGGAATCAGAGCTACAACAAAAACTTCTATGGTGGCAATAGAAGCAACTACAACCAGAGTTCACATCAGGAGAAGCCAGGTAACAATAACAGGAACTTTGGATTTTCTTTTCAGAACCTATATCTAGAGACTCAGGAGAGCAAGTTAAAAGCTATGGTTGACTGAGTATTGGAGCAGGACCAGCAAATGACTATGAATTTCAATGGAAAGATAGATGCTCTGTACATAAACCTCAACACAAAATTTGAGACTCTCAGCACTCATGTCAAGAAGTTGGAAAATCAAGTGGTCCAGACAAGTGAGGCCATTCAGAGACATGAGACCCTGATTAAGGAGACAGAGGAAGATGGTTAGAAACACCACGTCAGTGCATTGATAGGTGATGATTTTTGGCAAGAGGTGAAAAGATAACATCTCCAAGAGGGATATTTCTGAGTAAAAAGTGCTATGTTTTTTTGGTAGTTCGCACTGGTGTCGATCGAAACCCATTGCTGAGAATCGATCGAGGAACCATCAAGAGTCTGTAGCTTCGTGTGAGTCTTTGAGCATTTGATATACCTTGTTATTTACCAGTTTTATACCATCATTTGGACCCGATTTGGAGTATATTATGTTTGTTTAGACTATGTTTTAGAGTCTTTAGAGGTCAAGGTACGTTCCAGAGCATTATGGGGATTATGGAGCTTGCTAGAGCATTCAAAAGAGATATCCAATAGCCATTTACATTGAGCTAAGTACGAGTTGAAGTCAAGCATGACCGTCGATTGACAGCCCACTCGCAGAGTAATGGCCGACTTCAATCTCAAGTCAAGACAAATTATGAGAATACCCCTGGACGAGTTTTGACCTAGTTTATATGGTTCTACCATTTTTTAGGTAGAGAGAGACGACAATATACCACATTTTAGGAGACACATTTACTTTTACAGCTTTTAATTTTCTTGCATTAGTAGTTTAGGAGAGAAGATCTGGACTCCTTCAGAGATTTGTATTAGAACCCCATTATTTATTTTATGCCTTATATTATTTAGTTCATCATGTTTTCTTTGATCATGTCTCAGTAATTAACTTTTTAGATACATGCGAGAGATTGTTTAATTAACATAGTGGACGAACTTCCTGTCCGATCAGCGTTGATCGACACTAGGCCTTAGCCGTCGATCGACAGTGTACTTCTCTGTCCACATACGAGAGTTGGGGCAAGAGGGGGTCAAATTAGTTAATATGGTCCTTCTCGCATATTAATAAATCCATGCATCCTATCCATTATAATTCACTTACTAGAAACCCTAGATCTTTCGCTTTTCCATATTTCCATACACTTAGTAATTTAGATATTTTCCTGTTCCTGATAGACTTACAATTAAAAACCTCTATTTAAAGTTTACCTAGCTTAACCATTAGAATTATAATAAATCCAGTGTGTGCCCTCTCTCTATGGATTTGATTCATAAGTACTGCAATTTGACCTCTCTTGGCAAGAGTAGTTCGTAGGGTTAATTTGATATATTGCATATTTAAGAGCATAGACCTTAACAAAAGATTAGATTTATTTTTCTAGGTTTAGTCTATGATTTTTTTCTTTAATGCAATTTACTGATAATTTATTTTTCTTGTGTTTCAGGTGCATGCCCAGCAGTACAAGAAGCAACAATAACCAGGAATTGCTCTTCTCATACCCAGTTGTAATCAAATGCTCGATCCGCAAAAAGATACGACAAGCATCGATCGACAACAAAACTCAACCGCCGATCGACGCTTCTTCACCAACATCGATCGACAACACTGACACAGAATCGACCGATGGTGGTTCACGAGATCAGATGGTTGCGACTTTAGCCTTAGTCTGAGATGAGAGAGGGACATGTAAGACCTTGAAGTCATCTGCGTAATGCCAACAAGTGAGAGAATTGATGATTAGAGAACTGTAATCCCTGAACCAGAAGTAGAAGTAGACGCTGCATTAGCTCGACCTCAAGCTAATGCCCAATATGCTCAATGGGCATAGGCAGACTACAATCGTTCATACCAGTTCTATGCTAACAGATCCGCTATTCGTCCTCTAGCTTTCCCGAGGAATGATTTTGGGATCAAACCGTCCTTCTTCGCACTTGTTGAGCAGACACCCTACCATGGGATTGCGACATGAGCACTTAATGGTTCATGTGGAGCGGTTTGAGGATCTTGTATTTGATATTAAAGGCCAATGGAGTCCTCGAGGACTATCTGTTCTGTAAGCTCTTCAAGTACTCACTCGCTGGAGAAGCTTCACATTAGCTTAAGCAACTACCACCAGGATCTCTGACGTCATGTACAGACATTAAAAATGCGTTCCTGCATAATTTCTTTAATGATGTGCGAGTAGAGGACTTGGGAAGCAGAATCGCCACCTTCACAGAAGAACCTAGAGAATCATTTAGAAGTTCTTGGTTCAGATTCAAATCCTACCAAAGAGACTCTCCAAACTACGGTTTCAACGAGGTGAAGCTACTTAGCACCTTCTTCAAGGTATTGATCTACAGTACAAGATGGCTTTAGACACAATTAGTGTAAGGAATTTCATCACTAGGAGTCCATGATATCTCTTGATTTTGATGAGTTTTAGATTTATATTTAGTTTATTAGGATCATTTTAGGTTGCATTTAGGTCTTTATATTGCATTTGTATACATAATTGCATTTGATAGGGTTTGGAATGCGCAATTAGAATTTTAGGGCGAAAATCAAGCGTTAATATGTAACTTTCAAGACTTTGAAGCCAAACTGAAAAGAAGTAAAATCCATCGGACTATTCTGGAAATACACGGAGGGCCAGATTGTAACAATTAAAGTATTGGTTTTGATTCGGGAGGTTGTTTTTGCACATGCTGAAAAGTCGAGGGCCAAAATGAAATAAATAAGAAGCCTGAGGACCTGTCTTGCAAAAAGGCTGAAAATAGCCATTGGAGCTCACGACTAGCTTCTCTTGGGTCTGCGACTTTCATCTGACGGTTCTGGCGGCCATCACGACGAGACTTGAGCATCGGAGACCACGGCAGAGGAGACGACTCGGACCAGATCCTGTGGTGGTGACGACGAAATAGATCTCTCCAGCCCCAACTTTCATTAAGAGCGGTTCGATGTTGCGGGGAAGATGCATCGCGGAAATGGAGTGTAGTATGCAACGGTCTGGAGCTACGAGCTTGGGTCACCGCTCGGGACACGGCGATGGCTGCAGCGGCCAGTCGGAATGGCACGAGCAACCCGCTCGGGTTGAAGAAGAAGATTAAACACGATTGTCAAACCGCGGCCAAACGCTAGTCACAGCGTTTGCGATCAGCGACCGGCGTTGCAATTGACGATTTGACCAGATTTTAACCTCCTATATATATGTTTTATGATCAAAAACCCTAATTTATCTCATTTTCTCTCTAAGACTTTGTCTATTATTGGTTATATCTTGAATCTTTATATCATTTTATCGAAGTACTTTCATTTTATATTGTGTTTCTCATTAACATGATTAGCCTTGAATCTTATATGAGTTTAAGGTTTTTCATGGAAATTAGTGAGTAGTCACCTTGTGATTCATGGGTTAGGTAAATTAGGGTGATTAGGTGGATATTTAGGATGTTTCTTGATTGATTAACATTGTTCTATAGTTACTAAGGGTTCTTAATGCTAGATTAGATTTGATCACTCTCATCAAGACCTTAAGTTATTTTATGCCCGGAGGGTGTTTGTTAAAATGCTTGAATGAACTTAGCATTTCTCTAGCTTGATAAACCAAAAGACTTTTGTTGTTTGGATTGTTAGATGGTTAGTAGACTTAAACATAATGCTTGTTTGATAGTATTAAGTCAAAGACATTTGATGTTTAGTACTTGATTACAAAGAGATTTCTATCATGGAAGTGAATCGGCTCTATTTTATGAGTTCTAGACATATAGACTGTTGATTGTTTTGTTTGAACATCCTAGATTGAACCTTGGTCACCTTATATCGATTATCTTTTCTCATGGATCCATCCTTAATATTTGATTGAAAGATTAGTTCTTGCATTTATTTATTGATTAGATTTGAGATCACCTTGTTTATATTTCTAGGATCTTAGCTTGTTACCAATCATGCCATCTTCTTATTTGTTTAGATTAAGAAAGTTACTGTATTCTTTAGTGTTGTAGATCATTAGTTCTTTGTGGATTCGATCCTAAAGTGCTGCATCTATATACCATTTGATTATGGTAGCGTGCACATTAGGTTAATTGGCATGTGGTAAAACGAAGTAATCAATTTGGTGCCATTTCCGGGGAACTAAGTAGATTTATCATTAGGATTTCAAACTTTCTTGAGATTAAGCTTTATTTCTTATACTTCGTGTTGCTTTGTATAGCTACTAACTTGTTATTCTAGATTTTGTTCTTTGCAGTAATGGATGTTAGCTACTTTGATTGGCCACAAGAGGAGGAAGACACATTTAAAGATCAAATTGAAAATGATGAGCCATATGTGGAGCCACCCTTTGATGATAGTGTACTCACACCAGAATAGAGAGTGAAGGTAGATGAGCTATGCAAAGATAACCCAATGTTGACAAGAGTGACATGCCATCGATGTTAAGGTTGAATCTTATGTAACATCGAAAAAACACTAGAAGGAAGAGAGGTCAAAGGCACTGAGATAAGGATTGCTCATCAGCTCAAAGAGGTATTTTATTGGGTTCCAACAACCCAACTAGAAGGTATATGCAATTCTACTTTTGAACTTCACTATTTTGAGGATAGTTGCTTGCCTTGTGTTGAAGATATTGCCTCTGATTTGAATTCTCATGTGCTCATCAATGAATTTCTTGATATGATATGTAAAACTAGAAAATTAGATGACTTGAGAGTAGAAAAAATTGTTAGATATCATCTTGAAGTTTGTTTTGACAAGAACTATCTTTGTGCTTCAATTGATCTCGAAACTGAATTTTTGCTGCTTGATGAATAAAGAACTCTTCTTGATCTAGCTGATCTAGGGGATGAACTTGATGTGGATAGGCTTTTGCTTAACATAGAAAACCCCTTTGTCAAAAAATAAATATATAATTAGAATAAGAAACATTGTGTTTTATTTGAGTGATGGAGGTAGAGTTGACTACTTTGTTAAAACATCGTTTGAGCTTGTAGTTTACTTTTCGTTTTCACCAAATGCATTTGATTCTCATTACAATCTGAACATCAAGGAGCATTTCATAATTCATGCTAGATCTTTAGTGAAGCTCTTTGATTAAAATTCTGTTTATTTTCTATGGACAGTAGTGTGCTCCTTTGCACACTTTTGTTTCTTGTTCTTATAGGAGAAGGATCAAAGTGCATTGGCTCAACCTTTTGATACTTATGACTAGCAAGCACACCCAAGTCAGCTAGAGATTTAAAACAAGCGCGTTTGGGAGGCATTCCCATGTTTATCCTTTGTATATATTTATATTTATCTTTTATCTTGTTTTAGTGTGTTTGAATAAGTTTAGGGACAAGTTTGGGGGGAGTTCTAAATCTTTCCAAGAGGTCATGCCAAAATTTGCCAAAGTAAAAACAAGCTTTCCCTCCTCATTCCCTCCTCTCATCAATCCAACTCCAAGTAAGTGCATCTCCACCCTTGTAAATACTTAGTTCTTTCATATGTCATCTTTTTTTTGATCTCTTTTTCAAGTTTACTATCACACAAGAGACTGTGTGGAGTATGTTTGGGGAATAGTCTACCATCTCACACTGTGTTTTGTTTTGTTTACTTGTCATGAGTCTCATGCATAGCATTGTACATACTTATTTGCATAGAAAACTTAAAAATTTGAAAATTTTCGAAAAACACCAAAAACAAGCATTTAGATTCATATCTTGTTTCATTTGCATCTTTAAGATTGAGTTTAGAAGCATTTAGGTTGCATCCATATGCATAAGGAGCTGTGTTTTGATTGTCTTGAAAATAACACATGTCTAGAACTCAACATGATACCCTAGCTAAACATATCAAGTAGCTTAAACATATTTAAAAAAAAATTGTATGCTTTGAGCCTTGAAAAATCTACTTGAAACATGTCGTTTTCTTTGATATTGGCATGTTCTTGAAGCCAAATCCAAAATGAATTAGGTTCTTAATGATCTTAATTTCTCTTGCACATGGATACTTCCATACTTAGTCATGGATCTCATACACATTTGGGTTATCATATTCCACTCATTACCCTATTGTTAACCCAAATGGCACTCCCATACCCCATTTACCCTTACCATTCTTTGAGACCATCATTGATTTGCTTGAGTGAGGCTCTTATTGATAGCTGTCAAAATCTTGAGAGTATTATGATTTTGGCAGGAATTTAAGAGAGAGAGGCTCCAAGACAGCGATTTGCGTGTGGAAAATTCTGTGTCACTCGGAACTTCTCATCCGCATCGATCGACACCAAGCAGTGCGCATCGATCGACGGTGAAGCTAACAGAATCAGTGGCTTCGTGTGAATCAAATAACATCGACCAACACAGAACTCATAAAATCGATTGACAGTGTGCCCTGCGCATCGATCGATAGTGCGACCGCTGCATCGATCGATAGTTGAGGAAACTAGTTCGGACTGCCGAACCTCAATGCAAGTCTGATTGTGCGTCCAAGTGTGACAGTTTCAGAACAGAATACAGACACGACTTAAGCTATGGATCTTGATAGAGAAGATGAGGGACACTGAAGGAGGAGGAAAAATATCCCCAAACATCAACGCAGAGAAGCCAATGGAAAGGAGATGGATAGCCTTGCTAAAAGAGTTTTTAAAATTCCTCTAGATGTTTCTTTTGATGAAGCTTATTAAATCACAGATTGTGGATGTTTTCCAGGGAAACAAAGGAGACAGATGATGATATACATATATTGTTCAACCACCTCAGAGAGAAGATGAAGCAGAGGACTTGTCTGAAAAAGAAAATTGATCCTGGAAAATTCGCGATCCCATGCTTCATCAAAGGCCACGAATATCCCAATGCCTCTGTGACACTGGATCATCAGTGAGTATTATGCCAAAATCTGTGGAAGAGGAGCTGAACCTAAGAGTGGAACCCTCCAATGATTCATTCACGTTTATAGACTGCTCAAAAAGCAAACTCATGAGGGATGGTGAAAGATGTTCCAGTGCAGATCAACAACACCCTAGTCCCAGTAGACTTCCATGTGCATGGACATCAATGATAGACTTGAACTCTTCGCTACTACACGATAGAGGCATTCATGGCCACTATGGGAGTATCTGCGATATGAAGCTAAACAGGTTGTATATATCGTCTAATTGATCAAAAATTTTTTTATGAACATGTCAAGAATGGGAAGAGCAAGACTAATATCTGATTGAACTTATGTAATGGTGCAGAGCTTGTGGCCACATGTCTTCTGCTGATTATGAATCCAGTGAGGAACGGAAGAAGCGGACATCGATCGACACCCAACCCACCACCGTGGTTCGACGAGCCAGGAATTCAACAATCGATCGAAACCCAAGCCTTATTATCGATCGACACCCACCATTCACAACTGATCGACACTTGCCACACCAACAACCTCAAGTACGATGCGAGATTACAAAGACGAAGAAATAATTGAATACGAGGCAATTTGCTATGGCAAGGCTGGTGTTTTTCATATTTCCCTCAATTCGCGGAAATGACGTCGTCCAATGGTACCACTACAGCATCGATCGAAACTGGTTGTGATTCAGAGTCCGAACTAGATTCAGCAGCAGACGCGAAAAGGAAAAATGTTATCTACAACTAGATGAGTTTGGCATTATGAGAGATCCACAGGGTCACACTACGAGTAATTGATGGCAGAATTATACATGTCATGAAGGAAGATGTGGCAGATATACTTGCGATGGCAAAATGGAGATGTGAATCTTTTCGGCCAACAGTCTGATACTCAAGCATCGATCGCACGGCCACCACACACCATAGATCGACACCCATAAGCCATATCAAGATACAATGAAACTTACGAAGAATATGAAGGATGAAGAGCTGATTGAGTCTCAGCGGCCTAGACACTTGCGAAGAGAAGCTGTTTGGTATGAATGCGAAAGTGGGTATAGAGCAGCGATACGAGCATACTTGGCATCGAACGACATCAAACGCAACACCAGAAAGAAGTAACTTAGACTCGAAAAATGTCAGAGATTGGTTTATCTCAGCACCAGATGCAGTTATGGAATTTTCAGAGACCATAGAAGGACGTGCACGAGATCTTTATGGAGAATTCTAAATCATACCAAAGAGTGATGTAGCAGATCCTGTGTATGGCTACTGGATCAGGAGCTATTTGGACAACATCACTCGATCGCATCGCACGGGTAGGACGTCGATTACGACATTTTAGAGGGGAACGAAAAGAATCAGTGCCTATCCAAAACAATGATCTGTATACCCAAACATCGAAAAATTGCATCACGCCAGAAAGCCATGCATCGATCGCACACAGTCCAGGGTGAACCGTTTTGCTACTGCTGATCTTCTGATTCAAGAAGAGCCTCGATCAGTGCGCATTGGATAAACCACTTCTGATAGGCGTCTGCTAGAGCATGGACAAAACAGTCTTTGATGACATGACGCATGTAAGAATTTCCTACTGGGAAAGAAAGACGAGGATGGCGATCTACAAAGATGAGAAAAGGCATTTGGCGGGGCACGAGGCCCCGATAGAAGCAGACAGAATTGTGAATGTGCAAGAAGAAGATATTCAGGGCAGTTCTACAGACGAACGCACTATGTATGTCTGGAGGCAAGCTACATATGTTTACCTAGACCATGCGAGCACAGATCGCTTATGTCTCTGAAGAAAAGCAAGAGACATACATCAGAGCCAGAGGATTGACGATCTCGTGCATGTGAGATCTAAACAAATGCTCAGAGTGTCACTTCGGATGATTTCTACAAGCAGGCTTGAAGTTGATGGTTCTATTATCTATAGACAAGTGCCTCAGCGCGTTTGACTACACGCATGGCATGAGATGCAAGCGAGTGTTGATACTGTTCCAGGACAGCTGTCGCTGATCTGGAGAACATAGTAGTGACATCGATCGATGGAGCGTCCATGCCAATGATTCGCTGCTAAGTTGACAGACAGAGTCGCGGCGTTTTAAGAACATTTCAGTAGACATATTTATTCGAGAGCATCGCTTTTTTGTCTCAAGAGCCATGATGAGGATGATATCTCTCAACAATATGGAGGATATATATCAGACACTACACGCCGCCAGACTTAGGTTGCTAAGCACGCGCAGTATTGAGAATCTACAAAGGCAGAAAGGCATTCAGTGAGAGTTGCTAAGGAGATCATGAAGAATGAGAAATCTCGAGAGAGATAAGGCTATGAGAAGCTTCGTTGGTACATGGTTTTTCAGAAGAGCAAAGAAGATGTAGCACACTTGTTTTTCTCAAGTGTTGATCCACCTCAGTCTAGTCAAAACTGTCAAAACGATCGAGCTTAGAACCGTATTACCAGCGCGGAGATGGGAGGCAACCACTGGTTTAGTAAGTTTTTATTTAGTTTTCACCTATACTACTCTTTATTTCGAGTCTTTACTTTCATTTTTACAGATTGTTTAAAACACCATCAATAGCACAATAGAGGCCACCATCCGGCGACAATGGATCGTGATCATTCGATCGACAAAACCCGACCTACCGTCGATCGACGCTCTCTTTAGAGAGAGGTATTCAAGTTTTTATCCTAATAGATTATTTATTTATGATTTGATTTTTCCTAAACCAATCCGGGGCAGAATTACACTAGGCGCCAGTGTTAATTAAAGTCTAGGGGAGGTTCGCTAAACGCCATTTATTTATTGAGTTATATATATATATATATATATATATACATATAAGTTTCAAAAAGTTTTATTGAGTCAAGAGGGGACTATGATCAACATTATTATTGACTAACCACACTTTAGCAGTATTCATAGAAGGTGTTTCCAGAGATTACTAGAGATACTAAAGTGGATCACCTGTCACTATATCACACTTGCTGTTAGAAAGTTAGAAGCGGAACTTGAAGCTGATTTCCAACACAATCCTTGGAACATTATCTGCTTGCTTTGGGACTTTGGTATACACTAGATTAAGGTTCCTTCTGCAATCTGGAGGTAAAAGTCTGTGTGCTTCTGATTCCCCTCTCTTTCCCTTCAGATGTAAAAAGAGAAATCAAACAGGATTTGGTGGCTATAACCATATTAAAAGCTTGCATACATATGATTCTAAGAAAGAGATAAAGGTCAAAAGAGAAGTGAACAGAACTCTAGAGGACCAAAGAGCATTAACGCTTGATTCATAGA
>CAJHQP010005861.1:0-42578 GCA_905132765.1 Moricandia arvensis
TTGTTTGAGAATAGTGAAACTCAAATAATGAAAGTTGACAAAGTTATATAATATACTGATAATCAAAGTAAATATGTCGCTATTTAATTATCAATGAAATAATCAATAATGATATAATAGTAAATGACATTGTATGATACATTTAATGAGATATGTTACTGAATGTATGCCGCCTTGTTTGGTATATCTACTATATTATTAAAATATTAATGATTTGGTGTACTCTTTAATAGATAGATGAATGAAATAACTATTACCAAAGTTGTGACCATGGAATGAATAAAATAATTTGTATAGTGAAATAAGAAGTCTTGTTAAATGTTCAAATGAAATGAAATGTAATATACGTTATGAAATAAGATATTAATTAGTTATGTTAAACATAAATATAGGATTCATTGTTTGTAATTATCATAGTAAATCAAAGGAAAAATCTTTACATGGATTCTGTTTTATTTTAATATAATATATAAGTAAGGTAGTTTTTTGATCCAATAAAAAAATATATCTTTATATTTGGTCACAACCTATCTAATAAGTCCAAATTAAAAACATCACATGGTAAATTCAAATAGGACTATGTTTTAATATAGTTGATTTACCTAAAACGACGTCGTTTCATTCATTTGTCTTTAATCACACAAAGTGATGAAACGACGTCGTATTACTTAACGTCCAAAATTAACGTCGACTTAAGGGCGTCTAAATTATCTGTTAATTGGGTTAACGGTGTGTTTAATTGGTGAGTCAATCGAAAGTTTTGTAATAAACTAACAAAGACAATAAAAATACAGATTTCTTTTACCCAGTATGTTGAGGTTTTTTTTGGCAATTCATGCAAAGTTCGTATTTTTTTTGTTTTGCCGAATTCTCAAAACAATACTCTTCACACCGCTGGATCCAGAAATAAACATAAAACTAGAATGACGGTTCTGAACAGAAGCTTACTTCTGGCCTAGGAAGTGAGCCTGCACTGCAGAATGTCCAAAAGGAAAAATCTGACAACGGATTCTTAGAATCACATGAAACTCTCTGATAATGAACCGATGCCTGAGGGTTTGTCTGATCAAATCATGTGTATATTGTGTGGTGCTGCTTCATTATGTATACAGACGCCACCATTTCTGAAGAAGAGGCAATAGTTACTTAAAAAGAAACAAGAACTAATGTGGTTAGGCAGAGCAAGCTGACCAAAGATATACATGAAGTCTAGTTGGCTTGAGCGTACAATTACCTTCAGACACATTGGTTGAGTGAAACATAAAAAGGAAGCCTGTCAGACAAGCGTGCGACCACTCCAGAGAGGTCAGACCTAGCTGGATAGCGATCCTCTACAGTGCAGAGAGTCCGAAGACAATCATAACCGTTAATCACACTCAGATCGCACGGTCATGAATCATCAACCAGGTTAAGGGGCCTGTCTCCTTAGAAATCAAGGATACAGAGGTACTTCCTATAGAACAGATCCTGTTCAAGTAAGGTCGTGACCTCTATCTTCAACTTTTCGGTATATAAACATTATGGTTTCTATGTAAACAAGCGATGTGGGACTAAACAAACAACTTTAAACGCTAATACGCTGCCGTCTTTATATTAAACCCATACGACAGCATTTTAGTTTATTTAAATGTATTGCAAACGTTCCGTGAATCCATTTGATGACATATTTCCAGTAGTTTTACCTGTGAATCCGATGATTCTCGCTTTATGGGTCTTCTGCCTCTTTTACATGCTCTGTTGGGCATGCACCTTGTAAGCTTCTTAGAATAACCTCGTCTGAACACGGTTACTCCAAAAGGTAACTTGCTGGTGTGTCTTAATTCTAATAGTTTCGTGAAAGTTTTGTTGCCAGAGAATAAACCTTACAAGGTGTGACAACATCAAGGTACTGTGCTGGCACAGACTTGGCTTCTTGTCAAGCCAAGGAAACTACTGGACCATCTAGAATACCATCTAAAAAAAACTATATCATAGTTAGAATATCTCTGAGGGAGAAAAAAAACACATAGGCTCATGAAACATATGATCATTTCTATAGCTCTTTGAACATAAAAATTAGTCACTAGAATACAAATGGAATCTGGAACAAGCTCTCTCATGAATCATGATCAGTTCAGAAACTATATCATAGTTAGAATACAGAGGGAGAAAAAACACAAAGACTCATGAATCAATGATCAATTCTGTAGCTATTTAAAAGAGAAAATGCCTCACTGAATAGAAATGGAATCTGGAATCATGATCTCTCATGAATCATGATCATCATCAAATAGCTATTTACCTCTGACGCTTGATAACGCACAACACTTTATCCTTCATTGCTTCTTCGACAAGTCTATACTCTTCCATAATCCAAGTTTGCAACACTTGTTCTTTGTTCACAGTATCAAAATGTTTGTTCTTATCCTCTTCGAAAAACATGAAGACCCTCATGAAACCCATTACCTCATGGCTCATCGACAAGATTGGTCTATCACCGTTCTTGATCCTCCAACGACCGCTCTCGCATCCATCGGTATAACCACAAGCCTCTGTCCGGTTAGCAAATATGCAGAGTCCGGAGTCTTTAAACCTCTTATCTTCATGATCCACAAGGGTCGATGGATGCACGCAGTACACGTTGTTGGTAACGTAGCTAGGCCAGTTGTTCCCACCAGATTCGAATATCATCTGCAAATAATATGCACCATCGTCTTGTGGATTCGCTAAACGGATTCCATAAGCTGTCAGCGACTGTGTTGCAGCAGGAAGCGTATCTGAAGAGTACGAGAGATGCTTGGCAAGCAAGAAACTGATCTCGTTTTGGAACAGAAGCTGAATCTTGCAAACCACGTGATCTTGCTTAGAGTTACATCGGAAGCCTGTACTTAAAACTTAAAATAAAATTAGAACCGGCACCAGAGGTTTCTTCTCATCCCTTCCTTTTTTTTCTTTTGCCTCTTTCCTTATCAGTTTAACTTTGGTCAATATGCATGTTGTTCTGAGCCGGTTAGTGTTTCACCGGAAACTCCAAAAGGTTGATGGTGTCTTCAAGCTGCTGTGTTTGGAGGAGCTGCGAGACAGCAGAACGGCGGATGCGAAAATGGTCGGCTTTTAGAGCGGAGGGAGGGGCTAGATTTGGGTTTTCCTCTTTCAGAATCTGCGGTGGATCGGAGGTGGAGGAGGCAGAGCCGTGCCTAGCATGTATCAGAAAAAGGCATTTGCCTCTGACCCCCTTCTAAGTATAAAATATTTTAGGGGCCCCAATTACTAAAATTTCTTGTAGTGTGGTGGTTTCTTGAGGAATATATGTGACACATGATAGTCAAGTTGGACTCTTCCCAACTTTAAATTTATTTTCTCTTTAGAATTAGGCTTTTTATATATAAAAAATTATTGTTTTAAAATTACATTAAGCCTCACTTACCCTACGCACGCCATTGGGAGGAGGCTTCCCACTGAATCAGTGGGAAAGCTCCTTCACCATGGCAGAGGTGTGTGATTCAGTGACGCGACGGGGGCGAAAGATGGTCCGTCTTCTCGGTTCTCGAGAACGGCGTAGCGCAAAGTTCACCTTGACGTAGTGGTCAACCAAAGAGGAGTGCTTTGTATTTGCTTCGCGGTGGTTTGTTGCATCCCAGCGTAAACAATATGCATACTAGGCTGACGACATGAACTCACTCCATTGGATGCTATAGTGACTGATCCGGTCATGATGTTGATGCCAAGGTCCGATATTCATTGCGGACTTCGTTCTGGTTTAGGGATATAGAGTGTGATACTGCACCTGGTGAAGCTAAATCCTTAACGGATTGCACTAGTTTAGGTGATATTGTGTTAGTCCGTGTTCTGCAATCATATCCTTTGATGAATAATGCTTGGATTTATTGTTTAATCTTGATTGGAATTTAGCTAAAATATGTATGTTTGTTTTCTGTTGTTGTGGTCGAATGTTTGGGTTAAAGAGATAGTTTTTCTTTCCTTCGTGAAGAGAGTTTGTTTTCATTGGATTTTTTTTTTTTTGGTAAGATCATTGGCTTTAATTACATCAGAGTATAAGGTTGAGTAGCTTAGAATCCACCCTAGTGATTCTTAGTGATACTAGATCATTTTGTATGTAAATGGGAATGAATATTTTACAGTCAAAAATATTGTAATTCCCTTTAGTAAACGGAAGATGTTGATTGAGTTTTTTTTTCTTTTCTTTAAAAAGCTTCGTTTAATAGGCGACAACGGCTAGTAGTATAATTTATTGGGCTATTTTATCAGTTTTGTTGGCCCAAATTTAAGCACAATAGCCTTATCAGGTTGCCTCTTCCCAATAGTGAGATTGAAGAAAGTAATCATCAACATGCCTCTGAATCTGAATACGCAACGACCACCATATATAAACACAGACTATAGATATATCTATTATGTCTGCTTAAGTCTCTAAATTTCCTATCAGTTAAACAGGTTTACTATTTCTGAACTTTGCAAAATTTGCTGATTATTATACTTTTGGATACGTTAGTCACACGTAACAATTTGTATGAGTTTTTGGATGCTGCAGTTTCACAAGTTTGGCCACATTCGATTTTTTTTTTGTCAACCACATTCAGATTGTTTATAATAAAAAAGGAAAAATTAAGACAACTTGCTTTATGGCGTCCTCTGTTTTTTTTTTTTTTTTGCTAAAATTTGGATGGCGTCCTCTATTTAGAAAGTAAAATACTCAGCATCATATCATCAACATCTTTGCATGTGCATGCATGTGTTCTTCTATATATGAGTCTATTATAAGTTGCAGATACATTAACAAACGAAAAAGAAATATTTGTAGGGACCAGTTTAGCTGCCAGATGTGAATAAAGCAAAATGTGGTCTTACTTAACATATAACTAACAACAAAGAAAGTAGAAAGCCCTTTCCAGAAGAATTTATGTTAACATGGTTAATGCACTACATTACAATTCTTCATGTAACCACCCGGATATAAAATCATTGTTTGAGACCCATCTAAATATTTAGAGACTTTCCTTAAGAATTAATCTGACTTTTCTATAAAATCTCAAAATACTAGATTATCTATATTATTAAAAAAGAAATACAAAAATAAAATACTCTTTAATTTTTAACTTATTTATAGTGACATGCCACAAAATTTATTAATGAATCTACCTTTTATTATTCTTTTTCTTCCATGTTTAATTAATGGATTCCCAAAATTGAATTCTGACTAAGACTTATGACGACAATAATTAATAAATCTAACTTTAAATAGTTAATAAACAATATTTTTTATAGTTATATAATTATATTTTTATTATTTATTAGTAATAACAAAAATAAAAAGTCACATAAAAAGAATAATTTATAGAATATATAAGTAGATTATGTTACATATATTTTCATATAAATAATACTGCAATGTAAATTTAATATGATAAATGTCAAAAAATAAAAAATATATAGCACCAAATATTTTAAATAGTTCATACAACAAATTTATTATACACTATCATAAAAATATAAAAAAATAAAAATACATTTGTGTAAAAATACAGGTCATAAAAATATGGATGATACAATTGATAGTTTTACAAGAAAAAATAAAATTACTCAATATAAACTATAAAATTACTATGCTTAAAATGTCATACTAAAAATTATTTAAATATGTAAATGTTAAAATATACATTATAATTTATACAAATAAATATTTTTTTATAAAAAATACCATAATTTTTACACTGATGCGTAGATCAAACTCTAATCTATACTATTAAAATAGAAGTCATGATTCTTTTAATGTATGATTTTTTTTTTAAAAGTAGACCACCACTAAGAATTCATAACATTATATTTTCCTATCATTAATGTTATTATTAATATTAATGTTACCCTACAATATAAACAACCACCGAAGGTTTTTGTACTTCTATATTCATATTCACCAAATAAAATGTGCATTGTCATACTCTATGAAAACGTGATGAACATTCTCATATAATTTGATCTTTGGAACTTGATCTAGGGTTATATATTGCAAGTGTCTTCGTTGTGATAAAATACTGTAATATAATTTGATCTTTAAAACTTGATCTAGAGTCGTATAATCCACGTGCTTTCGTCATTTCTCTGAATTTACACTATGTACATGTAGAGAGTAACAACCTTGATTAATATTGACACTATGTACATGTTTCTACCGGAAATTGATCGGTTCATATTTCCACAATGATGTGTTAAACAACCATTGATATGCAGCAATTTCTTCCATATACATACATATTTCTCATGTCATATATTCCTAAAAATTCACAACATTTTTTAAATGACGTTAGCTTTGAATTGCAATTCTGAGAAATATTATCACAATTTTTAACCAAACACAGTAAACATTTGGAGAAGAAGAAGATAGTGCATAATAAACATGAAAAATTAAAATCAGATATATTCTTATTGCAATACAATGGTCACAAGATATGGGTATATTTAGTTACCTAAAATAGTTTGCCTACATTTAAAAGTCCAATAACTAAAAGCCAGAAATATCGTTTATAATATCAATAATTTATTTGTAAAACTAAAATGTTCAAAGTAAATAAAATCTTTTCAAATCTAACAAAAATACCGTAAAGGATATATACTCTCATATTGTTGCCAAATTTTCAACAGGTATATGTATGTAAACAAATACATCTTTTAGCATTTTTTCCAAGTATATTCTACTACTCACGTAATCTCATGCCATTTAAAAATAGAGTTAATGTTTATAAAATGTACCTTTAATGATTTTAATTTTTTTTGACATACAAACAAACATCTTGACGGTTGCGTTGATCAAAGTTTGGTTAAGTATTAAATAAGGAGAAAGTTCCCAAAGCCAATGTCAAGTTCATGTTATAAATGATTTCAAATCTTCTTTCTTAGCATGACACTCAAAGCAAACGAAGCTATAGAAATTATAACGACCCTTAATAATAGTTATCGTTTTCATTTCATTTCTGGTTGAAACAATTAAAAAAAAAAACAACGTTAAGCAAAAAAAAAAGAAATTTTTGCCAAAACTGAACTAAAATTTGATTTGAATTGCAAAAGTAAACTCAAACTTGAATCAAATGCAAAAGTAACATAAAAGCTATTGAAATTACAACCAGCCCCTTGTGAACAAACAAAAAAATCGATTTTTGTTTCCGTTTCTAACCCCCGCAAGTCTTCTGTGTAGACGACTTAATTATAAGTCGTCTGAACGACTTACTTGTAAGTCATCTATTATAGTATTTCTTAAAAATAATTTAAAAATTTTGTAAAAAATATTTTGATAAGTAAAAAATTGAAATCATATAATTAACATATGTTTAAAGAGATATAAATTAAGATATAACAAAAGTTAATTGTTTTCAACATAGATGAGTGAAAGTAGTGAGTCATGATATTCTTTGATTTAGGTTTTCCCAACATATGTTCTAGTATTGTATGTGTTCTTAGGGTTAGATTTTGGAAAGCATAAATGTTTTTTTGAAAAACTTAAAATTGACATAGGTGTGTTTATTTCTGTGTATAGTTAACAATATTTAAGTATAATTTGATTTTATAACGTGGTTAGTTAGTTAATTTAGTCAATTTAGTTTAGGGTTTAGGGTTTAGGGTCTGGGCCGACTTACTAGTAAGTCGTCTGGTGAATATTTACGGTAGACGACTTACTAATAAGTCGTCTGATGCACGTTCAAACCGGACCGAACCTTTAGTTTTACCATTTTACCAATGTGCTTTTAAACATAACCGGATTTTTTATCGGGCATATATAAGATTTTTTTTTTTGGTTTACTGTTTCGCGAAATTTAGAAACTGTAACGTCATTTCTCTCAAAGAGGCGATTTCGAAGGCGATTTCCGACGATTCTCTGTAATCCATCATTCTCACAACCGTTTTCTCACCGCCGTTATCACCGTCATTCTCACCACCTTTCTCACCGCCGCTTCCTCTATTTCAAACCCTAGTGCCGTTTGTCTGTTAACCCTAGCGGCGTTTGTCTGTAAACCCTAGCGCCGTTTGTCTGTAAACCCTAGCGGCGTTTGTCTGTAAACCCTAGCGGCGTTTGTCTGTAAACCCTAGCTGCGTTTCTGTCAGAGGCGTGTCTGTAAACCCTAGCGAGGTAAGTTAAAATGTTGTCTCTTAAGTCCTCCGTTCTCACCACCGTTCTCACCACCGTTCTCACCGCATTCCTTTTTGGCTGTCTATTTTGGCAGATTTATAACCGCTGTGTCGAAGGCGACTATGGCTTCTCCAAATTTTCAGGTATGCTCTAAAATGTCTACTGGAAGTCTTGGAGACTTATAATTATGTCGTCTAGAAAGTCTTCCAGACGACTTAATTACATGTCTTCCGGCTGAAGACTTATAATTAAGTCGTCTAGAAAGTCTTCCAGACGACTTAATTACAAGTCTTCCAGACTTATAATTAAAATGTTATACTGGATGGTTGTGTGTTTGAGATGGTTATCTTTCATTGTTTTGCAAACAAAAAAATGGATATTCCAAAACTCCCCCGAAGGTTACATACATTAGGGGAAGAGCCCCCCGCAATGAAAGCTATTTCGTATCATACGGATTGTTCGAAATTGCATGCTGCTTTAAAGAAAGCTCTTCATGGTGATGAATATGAAGAGCTAAAGGAGTCAAAGTTGGGAGTTTTCATCAAGTTTAAAGAGCTTGGATTTGCTTGGGCTTCAAGGTTGGTGCACTACATGCTCGGGTTCCAGCTGGACATAAAGAAGAAGTACGAGCTGTGGAGTCTAGTTGGTCCAGAACCTGTGAGTTTTTCACTGTTAGAGTTTGAAAACCTCACTGGCTAAACTGCGAGTACATAGAGGACCTTGAGAGACCGAAGTGTGCTGTTACAAAGGAGATGACTTCTTTCTGGGGCATGTTGGGAGTTCATGTCGAAGCTGGGCCATCTACTGAGCAGATAATAGCAGCATTTGAGAGATGCGAAGGGTGGTCTCGGGAAGATCGCAAGTGGCTCGGGTACCTTGCCATCTTCACTGGATACATTGAAGGGAGAAAGTATTCAACCGCCACAAGGGTTAGTCTGGCAAGGCTAGTGATGGATTTAGAACGTTTTGAGAACTATCCATGGGGGAGAGTCGCGTTCAAGGTGCTGATGGACTCTTTGAAGGGCAAAGATATTTCGGGTTGTTACACTGTTGATGGGTTTATACAAGCTCTCCAGGTCTGGGTGTACACAGTTCTGCCGGAATTGGCTGCTAATTATGGTAATCCCATACCAAACAGACCGTCTCCACTGATACTAGCTTACATGGGTGGCAAAGGATGCAGATGCTTTAAAGATGCTATCTGCAGACAGGTATTTACTTCTATCCTTTACCCCCAAAATTAAGTCGTCTGGTAAGTCGTCCAGTAGGAAGACTTTCCAGACGACTTTCCAGACGACTTTCCAGACGACTTTCCAGATGACTTATTTATAAGTTAATCTGTCAAATATATAAGTTCATATCTTATATTTACTGCAAACTACGGTGGTGAACTTTGTTGAGAAAGCCTATGGTGAAATGTTTCCAAAATGGGACTCTGATGCTGAGGACCTTCCCGCGGAGAACATAATTAAAGTTATGTTTAATCAGAGACCGTAGAAGTGGACCATGGATTGCTGGGAAGTCACCGGTACTTGGGTCAATACAAAGCCGATGGTTGTGAGTCCATCGAAGAAAGCCATAGTTTTGGTAGAAGAAGAGAGTCCAAGACCTCTGAAGATTGCCATCTTGATTTCTTCTGTCTTCCTGAACCACGTTTTACCTCCGGAGGCAAGCATGTGCGTTCCTCAACTTGTTGTACAACACAAGGATATATATTTTATGAGTATTTTGCAAACAAATAATCCTTTGAGTACACTGGACTTAAAAGTGTGGAGATATGCAAACCAGCATGTATTCCAGCAGCTATAGCATGAGACCAAGGTATTTTCTCCACTGCATAAACACCACAATCACAATTTCCATGTTCCAAATCAACCACACAGTCCATTTTGCCACCTTTCACAAAGAATCGCAATCCATCAATTGGTTGAACCCTCATCGTATCTGCTATCTTCGATCGAACAGCAAGCAAGTATTCAACACCGCGACTATGGTGACTTGGGAGACTCAAAGCATCATCTCTCCTTTTCCAAAATCACTTTCCTAGCTTCTCTCTTATGTACTCCAATAGGAACTGGATAGAAAATCCTCTAGCTCGCTTCAGTGCGGAATTAATAGATTCTGCGCTGTTGCTTGTTTTTATGTTGTACCTATCCCCCTGAGAATAAACCCTTGACCATAGGGTGACATCGGCATCCTCCAAATATGTTGCAAGGTCCGGGTTTGCACTCCGTATCTCAGCCATGTACCGATTAAAATCTGAAACCGTATGGGTATAAGCAGCACCTTTCACCAAGTACAAGAGATGTTTCCCTTTATACTTTTTGACAATGTTATCTTGAAGGTGATAATAACATATTCCTCGGGTTGTCCAGGGAAACACCTTGTCACACGCACTTTTAATGGCTGCATGCCGGTCGGAGACTATCACGAGAGGCTGCTCATCAGATAAACAACTAGCCAATTTTGTGAAAAACCATTCCCAAGAAGGGTCATCTTCAGCATCTACGATCCCAAAAGCCAATGGAAATATCTGAAAATTCCCATCTTGTGCGTTTGCAACTAACATAGTACCTTCATACTTCCCATGTAGGTGAGTCCCATCCACGACAATGATCCTTCTCTGATACTTAAAACCTCTGTTAGAAGCTCCAAAAGAGAGAAATAGATACTTAAATCTTTTTTTAGAATCAAGTTCTATAGCTGTGATAGAACCGGGATTTGCTAAGGAGATTTGCTCGAGATATGATGGTAGACGCAAATACCCATGAAAAGCCTAGCAACATACTTCGGAGTACAGTGTCTCCGCTGAGCGATTCGGTCTCCCACTGAGCATGTATGTGTTTCCACATACTTTGTTACCCAAAACGTGTTTGTTCCATGTTTCACACTCGCTCTCATCTTCCATCCACAACCACTAACCCGACAGGTTGCCACAAAGTGAGTTTTCGTTGACTTATATATTCTGAAGGAGAACTTACGCTTAACTGCTGTCAACCGCAGCTCTGAAAGCAGTGCATCCTTGCTAACAAAACTCTGGTTGACGTAGATACTGTTACCATTCTATCTTTCTCCTTCAATAGCATAAGTCTTTTTGAATTCTTCAAAACACATATCATCATCTTCTTCCAAATCCTCATCTTTAACCTTTCCATAAACACTGTAATCCTCACCATTCCCGTCCGCTTCAGCAACAATAGAGATATCAACATCCTTCTCCCCATCATCCTCCTCCCCATCATCCTCTTCCCCATTATGACTCTCATCTTCAACCAAATCATTATCATTTTCAAAAAACTCATCAGCTTCATCATCTTCATCCTCTTCTTCCTTTTCCTCTGAAATTGTTTCCACCTTGCTATGGCTTGATACACAAAGCCGTACTCCATGCGTTTTGGTTATCTCGAGCAAGTTTCGAACTTGTCTATCACTTGTAACATGAATAGGAGGAGTGTCTGGAGCCTGCATCATTTCAGCTGGTAACAAGTAGGTTATCTCCACAGATTCTGTGCTTATGTCAAGGTTATAATCTTCTTGAACCATTGCAACAAGTTCAGCATGTGTCGAACCTTCACTCAACAAAAATAGTCTTGCTCCTTTGAAATTATCAACCATAAAATCCCAATTAGAATCTTCCAAAAACCATTCTCCAGACACTGCATGTAACTGACGCAACATCTGCAAAAATTCAAAATAAAACACATTAGTAAACATAGAGAAAATGAAAGTTTACTAAACATTGATGCAGACGACTGACGGTTAAGTCGTCCGGAAGACATAGACGACTTATAGGTAAGTCGTCCAAACATGTCATTTTTGCAATTGACTTTAAAATGAGACGACTTACTTATAAGTCGTCCGGATTTGTTTGTTAAGAAAAAAATTCTAGACGACTTACAAGTAAGTCGTCCAAGATAAACAGGTTAGTTTTGCATTTGACCGAATTGTGTCAGATATTTGACTTTTCCTGGACGACTTACCGGTAAGTCGTCTCTGGGAAATAAAAAAATTTCAATATTTTATTAAAACTAGACGACTTACATGTAAGTCTTCTCAGATTATTTTGCAATTCGAAAATAAAACTTAAATATTTAACTTTTCCCAGACGAATTAATTTAAAGTCGTCTAGGTAGAGGACTTACTTGAAAGTCGTCCGAGAGAAGCAAGGTTTGACCAGAATTTCGGAAAAAAATCTGGACGACTTCGCTTATCCTGGACGACTTTCAGGAAGGTCCTCTACCTAGACGACTTCCAAGTAAGTCGTCTGGAAAAAGTTAAATATTTAAGTTTTATTTTCCAATTGCAAAAGTAACCTCAGACGACTTACAGGTAAGTCGTCTAGATTTAATAAAATATTTGAATTTTTGATTTCTCGGAGACGACTTACTAGTAAGTCGTCTAGGAAAAGTCAAAGATCTGACACAATTCGGTCAAATGCAAAACTAACCCGTTTATCCTAGACGACTTACTAGTAAGTCGTCTAGAATTTTTTCTTAACAAACAAATTTGGACGATTTATAAGTAACTCGTCCGTTTGCTTAGAAGACTTACCCGTAATTCTTCTTCAGCCAGACGACTTACGGGTAAGTCTTCGACGCGAACAAATCTGAAAAAAATTTCAATTTCATACCTTTAACTAGTGAGATGACTTCCTAAGCACACATAGTCTTCTCCAACCACCCAGAACCTCAAACGAAAGTAACCCACGAAGATTAGTATACTTGAATGGCTCTACCAAGAATAAAAATTTTAGAATCAAAAGCTTGAATTTTTTGGATGAATATGGAGACAAAGTTAAAGAGATGTTGTTTTTTGTTCATGACAATTAGTGCCAATCAATTTTAGGTAGTGTCAATCGATTTTAGGTGCATTAAGAGCTTCAAATTGGTTGTTCATGGTGGTTGTGGTATTGATAGCAATGGTAATCTTGTAAATATTTGAAGATTATGAGGTTGAGAGAGTAAAATGTCATTTTTAGAAAAAGAAACAAGAAAAAAATCAGTGGCATTTTCGTAAATAATGTGAACATATGGGGTGAATTGGACAAAAGAAATGACAAAAAAAAAGATTAGTTTTGTGTTTGACTTTGAGTTTTTAGTCAAATTTGTAAAAAACCCAAAAAAAACGAAGATCACTATGATTTGAACGTCTTAAAAAAAATTATTGTCAAATCTTTTGACATCGTCCTTCATTTACAGCAGTCATTTGATACCATTCAAATATATGGTATTCACCTACAATAACTTTTTTATAACAATATCTTATTTTTAATTTAAATAATTCTATCTGGAAACCCCATTTATACTCAATTCCAAAACTAATGATTGAAGTTATTTATTGTAATTGAATTATTGAATAATAAAATGGATTATCCATATAAAAAGATTTAAGGGGTTTATCTTCACTCTAAGGGTTTTGATGCTCTTCTTGGTTTCTATGAAGATGCGGTTTTGGTAAGTTTATGCTGGGTTCTATTTTGTGTGTGACTCTTCAGTCCTGGTACCAACTTCCGTCTTTGTCTTTTCATGAATGTGGTTGTATGGTTTTAGCTTCTATGGTGGATTTGATAATTCTTCAAGATGGATTTGAGCATTGGTGAAGTATATTTCCTTTCTAGTTTTTTTGTTTGGGTTCAGTTTTAAACTTCCAGGGTTGTCTGGCTTTTGGATCCGGGGTCATCCAGCTTAGTATCTTAACATCTTGGTCAAGTTTTATTTTGTTGATCAATTCATCTTTGTGTAGGATGGAGTAATTGTGTGTAATGAACTTTGCTGTGCCGTTGGTGATTAATATCAATTCAAAATTGAGAAAAAGGTTACACATGTTCAAGGCATGCCCGCATGGGGTTCCGATGCCAAAAGTGAATTATTTTGAACTTGTTTTTAGATCAGAAATAATTGATAAAGATATCATAATTTAAAATGAAATCGAAATAGTAAGAGATATGTTACATGAATAAAAATGAAATGTATGCTCATATAAGTGATTTATTAAATTATTTTCTAAAACCATCTCCAGTGTATTTTTTTTTATAAAATAAAGATATAGTTCACTCTAATATATATTTTTAAAATAGTGATTTTTGTTGTAAATGTAGTAAAATGCTTTCACTTCTTAATTTGGATGGGATATATTAATTTTATATTAGATAAATAAATAAAAATAAGTTAGAATATATATATTAAATGTTATTATAGGAACAAAAATATAAAACTGGACTGAAGATGCTCTAATTAAAACTGATAGATAAAGGTGAATGTATAACCTAACTAACTACATATATCTGAGTACAAAATATTTTTACATAAATGGGGTTTCCAGATAGAATTATTTCAATCATTAGTTTTGCGATTGAGTATAAATGTGAATTCTATATTATTTTTAATTTAAATAATTCTATCTGGAAACCCATATATATTATTAACCTTGGGATATCTTAGATATATGTAATGATTCATACTAATTTTTTATACGGATGGACCTTATTTTTAAATATTCAAGTGAGATCCAAAGCATTGTTTCATATCCATATAGCTACGCAAATTTATGTCATAAGGCTTTTCCGAACCTAAATAACATGATTTTCTAAAGTTCATCTACTACTAAACCACCCATGTGTGCGTAAATAATTTTTTCTTGTTTATAGTGAACAAATAAAGGTTCAGTATCAAGACATCTGCTAACTAAAGGGGGTTTAAAACTTTTTGAAAAGGTCCAATACTGATATAAAAGAGAAATTTTCATGTTCACCGCATAATTGGTACTATTATTTATCTTTATTTTTACTAAAAAGATATATTCACAAATACCTTCTTATTTAAGAAACAAAAACTTTTAGATTAATTAAATCCTAAATTTTACATTCCAAAACCCTACTACACCTTTCAACTCTAAACCCTAAGTCTTAAATTAGTTAACCCTAGGATTATAAGTGTATTTCACTCTTAAAATGAGGATAAAAATGATTAAGGTAAACATGAAAAGTGGTAATAGGAATATAGTATTTTTGACAATTTTCCAATAAAAATAGTTTATACATATATGTAATTGTGATAAACATGAACACATGTTTTCACTTTCAAAATATGTTTTTAACAATTTCCATTGACTTTAATACAAATATAAAAGTAATTCTTAAATCGAATTAAATTTATTAAATATGTTTTTAAAATATAATATTCCAACAAATCTCTCCCCACAGTAGTTACTTTCTAGCCTCTAAATTAATGTTTTGTTGTTTTTACAAGTAGAATATAATTGAACAGATTAGTACAATTAATATTTATATTATTTTAATATATATATATTTAATCTGAAAGAAACTATGACTCAAATTAATATTTATATTATTTTAATATATATATTTAATCTGAAAGAAACTATGACTGAAATATCTATCAACTTTTACATGTGGAAAATGTTAAAGCCTTAAAAATAAATACATAATTTTTATCATCAAAATGTATGAGAAGTTCAAATTTGGGTAATGAAAAAAAACATAAGATAAACCACTAAATTACATGTTAAATGCATGATATCAATGTAAGAGTTGCATTTTTCAAGCTAAACAGTTACATTATGAAGGAGAATTGCATTACATTCAAGTGCACTAAATATTTTAATATTGGGTAGTTATACAAAACTACTTTGAAATGAATACTAATTTATAATTAACTAATATAGAATAAGTTTGTTTCTGTAATCGTACAAAAATAAAATGAATACTTTTAAACATAAGAGTATTTTACTATACAATGTCTTGAATACCTCTTATATTTTCAGAACTTTCAAGACGTATATGTATATTTGTTATCAAATAAATCTTCAAAGCAATTTTGAAATGTAAGATAATATGTTAGATAAAATACATTTTGTCAAAAAATGTTAGATAAAATACACTCACAAAAGAAAGATAGCAGCTTAGCCACACAAAAAAAAAGAAGACAGATAAACAGCGAGTTCACAAATCTATGTAGGAAATGTGACAAAATGTCTTTTCTTCTGTTAGTGCGTAAAGTATTCTGAAACTGAAATGATTCTTTAGTGAATTATTGATGTTTTTTACACCATACGTATGGGGCCATCTCAGCCGTCCAACATTCTTTTTTTGATCAGCTTTCCTGCTGGCCTACCTTTACAGGGGGTGATTACGTTTCATACCCATCTATTGAAGCAAATAGTTAGACAATTTGATTACAACAAATTCAGGAATAGCGATAAATGTAGTTTGTTAAATTGACCCTCCCAATTTCTAGTGGCGCAGACAACATGATCCGTCCTTTTAAATCTAGTAGTCGTTTTCAAGTTTTTAACATATTTGTATCGATGATGTTACATGTACTTAAGCATTATTGTGATTAAGATTTGACTAGTTTTTTTTCCTTGTTTTGGGATAGGGAAATTGATAAGAATAACACAAGTTAAGTGCCACTTTGTAAAAATACATTCAATCAAAAATATATCAACATTTGGATTTGCATTTTAGTGATTATGGTTTTAGGTTTAGTGTTGTAAAGGTGCGGTTGAGTTTCTAATTTTTTATAAATATTTAAAAAAAATAATTTAGTTTATTTTCATAATAATTTAAAAGTATTTTTGAAAATTTTCATTCACTAAAAGTAAATTTGCAAAGTGGTATCAAACATGTGATAGTGCATCAAAAGTAAATTTGCAAAAGATATTCGCAAAGTCATCTATTAAAAACTGGGGAGTAATGTTCATCTCATGAACTTCTTAAAACTGATTGAAATTTTTTTATTTCCTTAATAAAAAAATTATACAATTTTCATGTTTACTCTAAATAATAAATAAATTGTATAAGATAATCATTACAACAAAACTAAAAACATCTCAAAACTTTATATTCTCAAAATATTTTCATATTTTGTATGAAAAACTAAAAGTAACTTTTTATCTTCAAAATGGATTATTAGTGAATTATTTCTCTTATTAAAACAGAAAATACTTTGGAACTAACCTTATCCCTACGTGTTATTTCAAAAAAAAAATCTAACCAAAATTAAATTTCTGTTAAATAAGATTTATCTTAATTAATAATTATATTTCTCTCTGAAAATATGGATCGAAATATCATGTTTGTGACACATAACACTTGTGTCATATATAAGTTCTAGAAATAGAAATGTGATTAATCAATTTCGTTAGAATTTCATATTCATAAATAAATAAAAAATATCTTGAGACAGACTAAATACATATGTAATTTTATTTTTTTTCTCATGTAAAATAGTCTAAATACAGTTTTATTAAAAAGTACATAAACTATGTTCAAATTTCTTAGAACATGAATTATGAAAAATATTTAAAATATAAATTTAAAGTAAAAAAATTAAGTTTTTCAAGTGCAAATCAAATTCTAGTAACAATATTAATGAAAGTAACTAAAAATTGAGCTTCTAACTATAACGAATAAATGCATTAATTATATGATAAAATGATGGAAATATGTCAATTTGATACCCTTTTCAACTGCAATTGGCAAAAAGCAAAATCTTAAAAACTTACCTTTTAGACTCATCATCCTATATTTAATCTTGTTAAAAGATTAGAGATCCACGCGAAAAAGTAAACTGAACAAAAAAAAAAATAAAACGAACATAACCGAGGTGAAGATTTGATCTGACGTGATGGCAAATATGTAGACCTACTTTCAAGTGGAATCCTACCTGGCATACACTGCGATCGGACACACTCGGTGAAATCAACCGAAGTAACTTGTCGCCACGTCATTATTAATGGTAATGTGGGTTCCATCCACCGGCCTTGATTTGTCGTCAACACTCTACATAGATTATTAATAAGGAAATATAGAAAGAAAACTAAGGTATTAAAGAATAGGAACAACAAAACAGGGTAAAAAAATAGACAGATTGGAAATAATGAGTTTTTTCTTTTTTCATCAAACGGTTATTCTATTATTCAAATTTGAGATGGTTTGGAAAGTCAGATCGAAATATAACAACCAACAAAACAAAGATTTCTATGAAACGATTATGCCGTTTTGGCCAGTGCATCTGAAATTCCATTGTAAGCCCTTGGAGTGTGACATATCTCAAAGTTTGGAAAACAAATTGTAAACGTCTTTATTGCCTCCAGTTCCGTTGCAAAATTCAGCCATACTTACGGTTCCTTCACCATTGCGATAATGTCTTTACAGTTTGTACCAAAACGCTGTCATGACGAATGTTGAAGCATACATTCCATTGCCCATTTAAGAGCTACAAGTTCAGACTGAAGTGCCGTCTCACACCTCCTCAAATTTCTTGTTCCCATGAGCTCGATCTTCCCGTCACTGTTCTTCCACACCTATCCACAACCACTAAACTGGTCAGTAGCGGTCCAAGAGCCGTCTACCATGCAGATATTCTCCAGACTTAAGATCTGTATCTCCTCTTTCCTGTGCATTTGTGGGTTTTGATGTATCGTCTCCTTAGCATTAAACCAGGCCAAACATTCACTCTCTGCATATCTTACTAATTCTATAGGGTCTCTATCAATCCCTCTGAAAAGTTTATCATTCCGGACCTTCCATATGTACCAGATTATCCAAGGATAAAAGTCCTTGTGTGAGTCAGCTACGTTACTTCTTTCCTTTCTCCAAAATAGATAATTCATATTCGCATAAATACTAGGTAATGAGAAGGTATTTTGACTCGAAGGCGTCGATGATAGAGTCCAAGCTTGCAGCCATGGAGACACTCAAAAATGGCATGAATAATTGTTTCCTCTGGTTTCCCAACATTTAGGACAATAATCATCACATTTCATATTTCTATAGTTCAGATTTTTAGTGACCGCTAGATGTCCAATTATCACCTGCCACATAAGATGGCGCATCTTCTGAGGTGCTTCTACATTCCAAACAAAGGCTTAAAAATCAGTAATACTAAGTCCACTTATCTCTCTGTCTCCCGTTTCTTTCAATATTTTTCGAGCTACTCAGTAGCCTGATTGGCTAAATTTTATGATTGGAAATAATGAGTTATAATATCGATATTGGCTAAATTTTATGATTTTTGCGCCTTTCATATCTTAATAAGATAAGCATGATCTTGTTAATATTTAATCCAATCAAGTAGTATGTAAAAAATGGGCAAGAAATTGATTAACAACTGAAATGTATAGGAAAAACTAAAACGAATTGTGAAAGATTCAGTTAAATAGTTAGTAAAAAAAAACGATCCAGTTAAATAGAAATGACAGCTCGTTCAGATTTCAGTAAATGATTCCATAGATTTCCTTATTAAGAAAATATCAACATTAGTTTGTTAACTCAAATGTTTCACTGCATTTCCCTAATATCGTCTACATAAATTTAAGGTCAAATAAAATTCACGGGATATAAAACATATGTACTATTCTGTTCAACACTTGATCGTGCTTTTACATGCCATGTGATATCTTATCTGAATCAGTAAATAATTTACTTTGTACAATGTTAAGCAAAAGCAAAACTCCAAATACTAGAGTTCATGATATGAGGATCCCTTTTTGATATCGCTTAATTTTGTAAATGATCAGTTTGTTATCTGAGTGAATAATAATACATGATCTTTATAAGAACACTAAATGATCAAATCGTTAATTAGTAGTAACATTTTTTATAAGTCGACCAGCACGATTTAACCAGCATTCTCAACGGTTTTATATCGATTTAGGTATAAAGTACTATAAAACTATAACATGCGCTGATAATTGTGGCGTTATGGATTTTATTTATAAATGTTTCTCGTGTGACCGGTAACTTCTAAAGCACTCAGTTACTAAAAATTTGCATATTTACTAACGCTCAAATAATGCCTTTCGTTGTAAGCAGGATCAGCTTTAGATAACTAATCAAATTTTAAAGAAGCCTAACTGTGTTTAACAGTGGTATCATCGGCATTATCGTGTAACCGAGTGACTATGCATTTTCGATTGATATATATATACATATCAAACACCGCCCATGGATGATCAATTTCTAACCTGTAGTCATTACCATTTTCATGAATACTTTAATTTGTGATAAAAAAAATTAACTATCATAAATCATTTATAAGTTTTTTAAGAATAGTTTACAATTCTTTATAGAAGTTTATAAATTCAATCCACTCCTTAAATACTAAATCCTAAAAAAAATTATTAAAAATCTAAACTTAAATATTAAGATATTTTTCGAATGTATTTTTGAAAAGTGGTAGATAACTTAAAATATTTTAAGTATTTTTACTTTATACTTCTATATTTTATGATATTGAAAATTCAAAAGCACTGTTCAATCAACATTTTATTTTCTGAAAGTGTATGATATGGAATCATCATTTCTTCTAATTAAAAGTTCCATATACTGCTAATTACAGATGTTCACGTATCATTTACATTAATTACATATTTACAATATTGTATATGCCATCTTTAGTTTTCTTTTAACCCATCATCACTCTTTCTTTATAAAAATTAGATTTAATTTTAAATATTTACAACTAGAATTTTTTGCAAGTGGTGCATATCATCTGTATATGATAAACACAAACTGTACAGCAAATTTATTTCTCAAACAAATAATATACCACAAAAGCTTCTTTTCATCTCACCAGTTTGATTGCCAAATGCCATGGAATATATTTATTTATTTATTTATTTATTTGTACTGATTTTGTATTAGAAAATACATTTTTGAAAGTAAGAAAATTGTGTTTGGTTTTTGATAAAAAGTATTTTGTTTCTCCTATAAATAAGACACCTCCTCAACCAAAACACTTCACTCATCAACGCATCCACACAAACACACAAACTTTCTCTTCTTTTTCTTTGATCTTTTCTTCTTCTTTTTTTCTACACATTGAAATGGCCACCGTCGAGGTATACATTTTGAAAATATACAATTCATTTTGGTTTCATTACCTATCAGATTTTCTCTATGTAAAAGCGTGAAATCTAAACAACAGATTAGATGTTTGCACTTGTCTTAATCCACCTATACGCTATATTGGTCTATATATTTACGGACTATCAGTTTTGAGTTGATCTATGTGGCAAATGGTTTTGCAGGTTGAGCAAGTGACTCCAGCAGCAGCTGAAAACATCGAGGTGCCACCACCGAAGACAGCGGATCCGGAGGAAACCACCGAGGCTGCTCCAGCTCCAGTAACAGAAACCGAAGCTCCGGTTGAAGTAACAGAGAAACCAACTGAAGAAGCAGAGGAAACCAAGACAGAGACTGAGGAGATCAAGAAAGATGAAGAAGCTCCGGCGGTTGTGGAGGCAGAGACCAAGACAGAGGAAGTTGTAGAGCCTAAGAAAGTGGAAGAAGAGGAAACTCCGGCGGTTGTGGAGGAAGAGAAGGCAGAGGAGGAGAAACCCACTGAAGTAGCCGCCGCAGCTCCGGCGGAAGTTCCAGTGGAGAAGGCTGATGAGTAAACTGTTTGCTACTTTTAAGTAGGCTACGTCTTGCTTTGTTGTTTTAGAGTCTGTGACTCTCTTGCTTTTGCATCACTCTCTTTTGTTTTCTTTAAGTATGTTCAATGCTTTATTATAATGAATCCTCTTTAAATAAAATAATATACATTATATATAATTTTCTTTATGATCTTAAAACTCAATGACAGAGAAACCAACAATTCATCACATGCAGAGAATCAATGAGATCAAGATTTACAACTTTGTGTGCTTTTTATGTCTGGCTTCATGGTTCCTACAGCCAACACACCACTTAATACAACATTACAGGACACCAATGTTAGGCTTTGGGGTTTAGGCGAAAACATTACATGATACTTTTGTCCCTTTTCAGAACTTTTGATTGTCTCTTCTTTCCAGTGACAATAGCCATCAACTCAGCTACAAGCTCCTCGTCATCATGCTTCCTCACGTACCTTTTTAAAGAAATCATGATCTGTACAAACCAAAGCAGAAAATAATGGAGGAACTTCACTTTTGGTCAGACCTTTGGAGATGAGAGCTTTGATTATGTTACACCTTGGTACAATCCTCTTCTCCATGATTAATCCAAAGTACCTGAGGAGACAAAGCCACAGCCTTTATTTTGAGAATTTTTGAAGCCATGGCTTCTGAAAAGATTTAGAACTGAACCAAGATGAGATTTGTCCTCGAAAAGGACTTTCCTTGAGATTGATTCAGCTAGTTTTTTTTAGTTAAACCCAATGAATCAACGAGGTAAGAGACTGTAAAATTGTGACCTTTTTGAGTATCTTGATGAGATGCAAGCAGTAGAACATGGACTTAATCTGTGAAAGGAGAATGGACACAACCACATATAACACATAGACCCGAATACACAGAGTTGTGAGTAGTTTGGTTTTTTCTTGAAACAGTAAAGCATACGCTGATTGATAGGAGAGATTCTATGTCGGCATTTTGTTGATCAAATAGAACGCTGCTGCAAAGGCTTAGTTCCCGTATGTATTTGATAAATTGGCATGAGAGAGGAGAGACAAGCCTGTTTCTACAATATGTTTGTGACGTCTTTCAGCAAGCCCATTGTGCTTTGGAGTGTAAGGAGGAGTTGTATAGTGAGAGATGCCATGTAAAGTCAGGAAAGACACCAATACTATGAACTCCCCACCATTGTCTGAGTATAGAATTTTGATATTTGCGGTTGAGCTTGTTTTCCACCAGATTTTTGAATGGAACAAAGACTTGAATGATCTAAGTCTTCAATTTCAGAGGATAAAACCAGACATAATGCGTATAATGATCACTAAATATCACATAATACTTATATCCATTAACATAGTAAGTAGGTGAAGTCCAAACATCCATGTATATTAGATTAAAGAGTCAAATAGATTGCATATAATTGAAAGAGAAAGGAACTTTGCGACTCCTATTACTTGAACATGCATTGCATGATAAAGAATATGTAAAATCTGAAACAAGAAGTTTAGAGTGAGTTATAATGTGTTTAAGAATTGCTAATGAAGGATGACTAAGCCTCGAGTACCAAATTACAAGAGAGGACTTGGTGCATGAAAAAGTAGAAATAGGAAAAGCAGAGGAGGAAGGTTGGATAGGTCACTTGTAGACTTCATCACTGGCTGGTCCGCTTATCAGTGTTGCTTCCGATTTAAGATCCTTCACCTGAAAATCATATGGACAAAATTGAACATTCCATTGTTAGTCTTACACAACTTGTTCACAAAGATGAGGTTCTTTTTAATATGGAACACAAAGAACATTTGACAAATTGAGAGGACGAGATTTGGAGGGTAATTAAGTTGAACCAGTGTGAGTGATCTGAAGACCCATGCCATTTCCATGGTGACATCATCTTGACCCTGGTATGGGTTGTGTAATGAGAGGTTTGCAAGGTCAGAGGCTATGTGATGCGAGGCTCCGCTATCCAATAGACAAGAATCCGATGATGGATATGGTGATGATGTCGTGTAATGTGCTTGAGGTGTCCACTGTGAGGATGTTGGTGGATGATGATTATCGATCTCTAGAAGTAATCATTATTCATCCAATGGAGGACCGCACCTTCTGTCCATCCATTACATATGACCACATCTCATTTAATGGGTTGGGGGCAACTGTTGGAAAAGGATTTATCACATAAATCTGGATATATCCAATCAAAATGGACTCAATTGGTAACAAAAACATGATTACTCGAAGCCACCCATCTATTCTGGCCCAAAGGGCTAGTTCGTAGGATGAGGTAGCGATCTCTGAGTCTGCGGATAACAACCAAGACCGCTCACCTTGCGGTCAATCAGTTGATCAACAGACCGTGATATTTGGAGTAAGACACGATACATACGTCCTAAATATGCAGATTAGCTTCAAAAATCCTTAAAACTGATTTATAAATCATGTGTGGGCTGTAAAAAACATAAAATTTCTAATAATGCATTACATACAAATCTAATTTTGTATATAAGAATATGTAACCATTATATATATTCTATAAAATATTTAAAGTATTATATAAATAAACAAATTTATGAAACATTCTATATTATTTTTACAATTTTGCAATTAGTTACCATAAATCATTATTTTAATATTACTTGTATTGTTTAGTAATTTGTATTACTTGGTTCTAGAGTTACCTTTTATTTTTTAGATCTAATTAAAATAAATAATTAATAAAATTTATCAATCAATCAAATAATAATAATTTTTTAAAATCTTACCTATGACTATGAGCAAAACATAAACAAAAATTAATTAACTAGCTTCTTAGTTAATACATAGTAGGGTTTTCCAATCGTGATACTCAACCTCCATACATAGTTTCCTTTTTTCGTTAACATTTCCCCCTTTTGGGTTTATATATGATGAAATTAACTAAGGTTGTCTAAAATATATCACCTTTGCTACATTTAGAAAAATGCCTTTCAACGTTCAAAATAAAACATTTTCAGTCTTGATACTCAAGCTCCATACATTATTGTTTAACATATGTTTCAGGTTCTTGATAGAGAAATTGATAATCCTCTTTTTTCCCTTCAAAAAACAATTTAAAAAAAAATACGATGAGAAACACATTTGAGGTCTCCCATAACGTAGAAAAGAATATCAAGGCTGAGAGAGATGTCCCTGCCCTGTAATTATGAATTCAAGCGACAATCTCATGAATAGAACTTAAGTAAAGTAGCTTGAAATCACACAAGAATTATAAAGAACTTGCTCTCTTTATTGAATATTTAGAAATCAAAACTAAACACTCCTCTATCGTTATATCAATACCACAAACTCGGCATGTATATATAGTAGAGTAGTTTTCCTTTTTCTAATAGTATAGATAACTCCTAATACTAAAAGGATAACAACAAGCTTATCTTATCCTTAACCAACTTGTTATAGGATTTCTTAAGCTATAGGCTATCAAAGCTTACCCAACAATCTCCCTCTTAAGCTTTGAATCATTCTTGGACAAGTTTTGAACTCCTATCAACTCCCTCATCTCAACGAACTTGATTCTTGCCAAAGCCTTAGTGAGGATACCAGCCTTTTGTGACGTTCCAGGTATGTGTTCAACGTCCACAAGCTCCCTCTCAATACATTCACGTATGAAATGGCAGCGCTTGTGTATGTGCTTACTCTTTCCGTGAAAAACAGGGTTCTTAGTAAGCTCTATAGCCGACTTGCTATCAATCTTGATGGGGACTCTCTCCGTCTTCCAGCCTGTGATCTCGCTTAGAAGGTCTTGAAGCCATATGGCTTGTCGTGCGGCTTCAGTCGCAGCCATAAACTCTGCTTCGCATAAAGAGAGTGCCACAGTGTTCTGTTTCTGCGAACACCAAGTAATCGGTGAAGTTCCAAAGTAAAACATGTGACCCGTGGTGCTTCTTCCATCATCTTGGTCGATGTTTTGACTGCTATCACTATAGCCAGTTAATATCTTTGTCCCTTCTCGCTTGTATCTTAAACCAAACGTAGAAGTCCCTTGTAGATACCGCATGATTTTATTCATGACTTCTCCATGTGACTTACGAGGCCTTTGCATATACCGGCTGGCTACTCCGACAGAGATTGCAAGGTCTGGTCGTGTGTGAAGTAAATATCGAAGGCATCCCACACTTCTTCTATATCTTGTTGCATCTATTTCTTCTTCTTCTTCTTCGGCCTTTGACACTCTAAGTCCAAACTCCATTGGTATCTTCGTCGGATTGCAAGTTTCTAGGCCAACTTCTTTTAAAACTTATCGTGTATACGCCTCTTGCTTCAGTTCAATCCCATCATTACTTTGATATACCTCTAAGCCAAGTTAATAAGTGAGTTTACCTAAGTTGGACATCTCAAACTTTGACGATATTCCCCTCTTAAACTCACTGATGGTATTGATGTTGTCTCCGGTTATAAATAAGTCGTCCACATATATTGCAATAATGAGAATTGATTTCTTATTTTCTTGTGATATACCGAGTTTTCTTTGGAGCATCTACTGAACTTCATCTCTTTCAGTACTTGATCCAGCTTTGTATTCCAGGCTCGTGGAGCTTGCTTCAAGCCGTACAAGGCGTTAGAGAGTTTGTATACCATGTTTTCTTTTCCTCTTACTTCAAATCCTTCGGGTTGTTCTACATAGACATCTTCTTTGAGCTCGCCGTATAAGAAAGCTGTTTTTACGTCTAGATGATGGATTTGCCAACCGTGTGATGCCGCTAGAGCGCTTACCAAACATATTGTCTCAAGCCTAGCGACCGGCGCAAAAACTTCATCGTAGTCTATGCCTGATTCTTGTATCCTTTGGCTATGAGCCGTGCTTTGAACTTCTTGATAGTACCATCAGCATTTCTTTTTATTTTAAAAATCCACTTGAGACCGATTACCTTTGATCCACTTGGTTTATCAACAAGTATCCATGTCTCATTCTTGTTGATTGAGTTTATTTCTTTTTCGCAGGCACCTCTCCACTTAGATGAATTCTTTGCTTCTTGATAGCATTTTGGCTCATCGTTTATTGATAGCAAAAGCCTTTCGATATCAAGTTGTATCTGTAAGACGTAATCATCTAGATATCGGGGTCTATGGCTTTGACGAGTTGAGTGTCGTGTTAGTTGTTGAGGCTGTTGATGTTGATCATTTTCTTGTTGGGGTATGTTGTCGTTATCCTCTTGATCATTGTCAGGTTCTATGTTTTGGTCGTTGTTCTCGTGATGATCGTCGTTGTTGACGACAACTGGTCCTTCCCCTGCATCTATGACCTCTCCCCACTTCATCTGGAACATACCTGGTTCTCGTGTAACTTCAGGTGACTGGTTCCATTTCCAACACGTCATCTCATCAAATTCTACGTCCCGACTCACCACGATTCTGCGAGTCGTTGGGTTGTACAGCCTGTAAGCTTTGGATCCCGGCTCTGTTCCGAGATTCACTAAAGCTAGTGACCTGTCATCCTACTTTTTAAGCATTGCGGCATCTATTTTTGCATAAGCTAAACAGACGAAGATCCTTAGATGATTTATATTAGGTTTCTTCTGTCGCAAGCATTCGTATGGAGTCATGTTCTCAAGGGCTCTCGTTGGTACACGGTTGATTATATAGGTTGAATGCCGAACTGCTTTACCCCATAGATAATTTGGTACCTTCATTGCCTTAAGTGTACTTCTTGTCATCTCCATGAGTGTCCTATTTCTTCTTTCCACCACACCGTTTTGTTGCGGTGTGTATGGAGCAGTTAGATGTCTTTTGATGCCGTTTGAATTGCAGAAGTCATAAAACTCTTGAGAAGTGAATTCTCCCCCCTATCTGTTCGTAGTTTCATGATCTTCTTCTCAAGATCACTTTCAACCAGTTGTTTAAACGCCTTGAATCTACTAAATGCATCACTCTTTTCTTTCATCAAGATGGACCACATGTATCTTGAGAAGTTATATATTATTACAAATATATATTTGTTGTTGGCGATGGTGGGTGGTGTAAAAGGGCCACATAGATCAGCATGCACTAGTTCCAGTGGTTTGGAAGCTCGGAATGTGGCTGTCTTCGGAAAGGTCTGTCGAGTTTGCTTGCCCACCAAGCAAGATTCACAAAATCTTGTTTCTTCTTTAATTTTCGGTAAGCCTTGAACCATTTCTTGTCGAGACATTGTTTTAATTGTTTTAAAACTTACATGTCCTAACCTCGCGTGCCACTTCCATGTTTCGTCTTCCAATCTTGCGTTTAAACACATCGGTTTTCCGATCTTTAGTTTAATCTTGTAAAGCCTATTCGGATATCTATTGACTTTAACCAGCAATCTTCCACTTTTATCATGTATAGTTAGGAAGTCTAGTTTCATCCTAACATCACATCCCACCTCCGTTGCTTGTCCTAAACTTAAGATGTTGCTCTTGAGGTCAGGAATGTAATATATGTTAGTGACTAACTTCTGTTCTCTGGTTTTACTTTGAAAAAATATTGATCCCTTGCCTTCTATCTTGAAATGTGAGTCATCTCCAAATTTAACTTTCGCCTTGATGTTGCGGTTGAGCTCAGAAAATATGATACGTTGCCTGTCATATGTTTGCTGGCTCCGTTATCCAAGTACCAAATATCTTCTTCTCCTTGCTTGATCTTGTATTTTTTAGGTACCAAATTATCTTCATTCAAAAACACAAGTTCATGCATATAGAGTGCTGGATCGGCTTCCTCTGTTTCTATTTTTTTTGCTTCTTGTATTTTCTGTAATCTCTCAGGGCATATGGACGCGAAGTGACCGGGCTTATCACATCGAAATCAAATAATTTTCGATCTATCCTTCTTTTCTTTGTCTTGATTTTGATCATGAGAATTTGTTCTTTCTTGGGAGTTAAGTCTTCCTCCTCCTCGTCCCCTGTATCCTCGTCCACCTCTACCACGGCTTCTTCCTCGGTTTGATGTGTAGTTTTGATGATTCAAATATAAGAGCTTTCCTTGTGAATCCCCACTGTTTTCTTCTTCGAGAATTCTCTCTTCATAAGCTTTTAGTCTCCCAATAATATATTCAAAACCCGTTGTATTCAAATCTAATACTTTCTCAAGAGAGGCTATGATTTGTATATATTTGTTTCTTGGTAAACTATTGAGAATTTTTTTTCACCAGCTTGCTTTCCTCAATAGTTTGGCCAAGAGATGCAGATTTTGATGCAATCTCAGATAACTTCCCCGAGAAGCTCTCTATTGTATCTGAATCTCTCATCTTCATTCTATCGAACTCGGTCATGAGGGTTTGTAGCCGAGCCTCCTTGACGCGATCTGCTCCAACGTTACGAGATTTGATCGCATCCCACATCCCTTTTGCGGTTTCTTGCTCGCAGACTTGCAATACAAGAGACTCCGAGATGGCTTGAAACAACAATCCAATCGCTATGTTATTTTTGTCCGTGTCCTCCGTTCCAGATTCGATGGTATCCCATACCTTATAAATCTTCAGTAACACTTTCATCCTCATGGCCCATACTGTGTAATTGGTTGTGTTCAATATGGGGCATTGGATTGAAGGTGGTGTGAATTCCTTAGGGCGTATGGTATTGTCGTCTCCCATGATCGATTAAACCTAACGCTCTAATACCAAATAAAGTAGCTCGAAATCACACAAGAATTATAAAGAACTTGCTCTCTTTATTGAATGTTTAGAAACTTATGCTCAGAACTAAACACTCCTCTATTGTTATATCAATACCACAAACTCGGCATGTATATATAGTAGAGTAGTTTTCCTTTTTCTAATAGTATAGATAACTCCTAATACTAAAAGGATGACAACAAGCTTATCTTATCCTTAACCAACTTGTTATAGGATTTCTTAAGCTATAAGCTATCAAAGCTTACTTAACATTAAGGCAAAATTTGAATGCGTCGATAAAGCCTTCACAACAGAATCAGACAACTGAGAATTAGTCACAATTGACATTAAGAGCTAACCCTCACCAGCGAAAAGAACCAAAATAGTCTTGATTGCACGTTCAGCCCGGTACAGATCGCTATATAAGGTGACAAACTAGTTAATAAGTTGAAACAAAGGATAGAGAAGAACCAGTGGTGGACCCAACACATTTTATTACCCGTGTCACAATATTATCAGTGTCATTTATATATAAATAAAGAAGATATAAAACCAAGAAAATATGAACTTTTTGAACTCAGGTTAAGGGGTGTCAGCTACATAAACTTTAACCAAACTGACCAAAGTATTATACAATTTTAAGCATGAAAATCTAACTTTAATAATTTAACCTGGTTCAGTTGACACCCATGCAGCTCAAGTAGGGTCCGCCTCTGGAAAGAACCCGAGAAAACATCTTCACAGAAAGGAGGTATGGATGTGAGGAACTATCCTCAGCAAAGGAGGATGATGAAAACAATATCAGAGTCTGTGAACCCACCGATTAATTCTTCCTAAATATTGCAATAATCTCAGAGTTTAGACCTCAATGAACCTATCATTAATCTTTGTATTAACCAAAAAAATCAAAACCGAATCTACGTTTCTCACTATTTACCCTACGTTATGTGGATTACCTTTTTACTAATACGTGTATAACTAAGTTCGAAAGACAAGAAGCATAGAGAAAATTAAATCAAAGAAGCACAATAAAGAGTTTTACGTTGAGAGTTTCGCAAATAAGATCTTGCATGTACGGAAGATATTGTTGATATATAGAAATATTTGTGGTTCATTAACATCTTGTTGGATTAGTAGTTGAAACTTGGTATTCACTTTTCCGTCCATACATTACGAAAATGCATGTACAAATAAACACATTGAAATCACCTTTATTTAAACGGTTAATACTTAATAGTATAAACAAACTACACTTTGAAAAGGACTTGATAAGATCATAAGAGATGTGAATCAGATTTGAAGTTTCATCCACCCCAATTTGTGTGCCTACCATGTTGGGCTTGAACCCACATATTTTGCCCACTAGCTCAGTTATTACAGAAACCCATAAGCATTGATACGTAGGATTTTATTCAGCAGCTACTTTTTTTTTAATTATTATTCCCTCTACATTGTAACTTATGTTTCTTGTTTATCCAAACTTTTTTTATATATTAACGTTTAATGTTTTGTATTCATTTTTTCACGATGATGTCTTCAAACATAATAAATATTTACGGAGATTAACCATGCAAAGTAAATTCCTACATGTGATTACATTCATATATATTAATTTATTTAGATGAATTGATTTACAGGACATTTAACAGACTCTTTATTTATATTAATCAGGGTCCGGACCACACATGCATGACAATGATGAAGCATGAATGACAGGACTGTAATTATGATTTGTGCATATACAGCGTACGTTCTTGTCAGCGTAGTTTCTTTAAATTCTTGAAATATGCACATTTAAAAATTTAGATTGCATCAAGTGTTTAAAACAAACCGGTCGGTTGAGGGATTTAGGTTTGAAACCTATCTCAAATTTTAGTTTGTCAAAATGTCTATCAAAAATGCTTTCTTCTTTTTTTTTTGAATCGGGCTCTTGATTTTCCTTAGTTTAGTATTTATGCTATTAATTTAGAATTGTTGTTTGGAAATAACACTTAATTGAATGTTGCATTTGTGATAAATGTTTTTGACAGTTCGTGCTATTAGTTTAGAATTGTTAACTGGAAACTGTATGTTGTATTACTAAATACATTACAGCAAATAAATATATATCCCAAAATAAATAATTAAAAATGTTTTCAAATTGTAGATTCCATCTTTCAACAATATTCTTGATATTAATATAAGATATTTGATAAAATAAATATGATTTAAGACACTGAAATAACTAATGAAAAGTTTTCTCAAAAAAAAAAATCTATGAAGAGAGACAAATCTAGTAATAAATATAACTAGGCGTTTGCAAGTTATTCAATCAAATTTCGTAAAATGCTTTCATTTGATACAAAATAAATCAAATTCATGCATTCCATATTTTTTATTTTCATAAATGTAAATTACCTTTCTAAACTAAAGATATTTATTCAAAATATTTATATAAAATAAATTAATACAGTTAGTAAATTGACATTAAAATTATATAATTGGTGATTTTTTAAAAAGCATATAATTGTTCAGATAAAATTATCTATTTACAAATAAATTATACTTGAAATTTGAAAGTGGTGCTAATACTTTTAAATGACATTGCATACACATTTTAATAAGTATCAACTACCCAAAAAAATCAAGATATTAGATTTGTGCCAGTCATAACTGGCCAATGTCACATTTTAACTTAGATTGATATGATTTGGTTCTTTATTATTATTATTATTATTATTTTATTTGTTTGGTTCTTTATTATTTGTTTCACCCGGATTATATTCGTAATTGAACTTTTACTGAGGATAAAATATATATTGAAAATAGTTTGAACACCGTCACCGGAGGAGCAAGAAGATTCTTAGGGCAAAGCGTGAAGTAAAAAGGCTGTGGAAAGTAAAACATAACAATTACAACCTTTCACAACGCCCTAGTTTCCTCCCAACCAAACTTCTTGTTTGGCTCTCCTTTTTATTTCAATTCAAAACGCCATCATAATTGATTTCTTTACTGGAGATCTCAATCATTACACACTTTATAATATAGGAGTATACTACACTTAGAGGTTGACACAGATCCAATATTGCCATAATTTTCATTATTTGTAATTTGCTCCTTATTTTCGAATATCTAGTTTTTGATCTCTTTTGCTTTGAAAAGAATATGGATATCCAATTTTTTGGATATCCGAAAAATTTACAGATTTGAGAATATTACAAATATCTTATCCGCTTTACTTGATACAAGTAAATCTATTAATTTTTTATATTTTTTTTAAAATATATATATTTCATATAAAATAAATAAAAATTGAAGATTAGTGAAACTATATGTTTCATAAATTTAAAAATCAGTTTAATGTTTTTATAAAACATTAAATTTTATAAAAATTATAGCTCTTGTGAATATTTTAATTCATTTCTTAATTTAATATTTTATATGTATTTTATAAATAAAATTAATAAAGCTAAAAGTTATAATAATAATTATATAGAATTATATATTAAAATTCTATATTTAGTTGTAGATATACATGTGTTTGTATTAAATTCGGAGACAAGCGGATATCCGACTCTAAATTTTTTAATATTTGTGTTTTACTTCATTTTTAACGGATACTGATTTTAATATTTGTGTTACTTCGAAAACTTACGAATATCTGGATTTTTTGGACTGAATCGAAACGAATAAGAAAATGAATTAAAATTAACGGACAAAATGCCCATCACTAACTACACTAGTCGTGTAATCTGAATATGAAAGTGAGAATGGCAAACTAAACCTTAGGATTTTGTATCTTGCACAAAATAGTCTCTGAGCTTTTCCAAGCATCTATGCAACTCTAAACTTTTGAAACAATCAGCTTAGTCCAAACGGGGTTTCGTGTATTGGTAATATCAACATTACCACACAATTTTTGTTAACTAACATTACCACACAATTTTTGTTAACTAACATTACCACACAATTTTTGTTAACTAACATTACCACATAATTTAAATGATTTGTTATCTTAATTTTAAACATTACGTCACGAGTATATACCTTGGTTTTAACTTCCAACAAATACATATTTTCTTAAGGGCCAATCTTGTACGTATAATGAAAAATCTAAAATGTAATTTTTTTGAGGAACAATCATATATGTTGTTTTCTTAAAAAAACATTCCTATATGTCTGCAGATATATAAACGAGTGAATGCTGCATTTTGGTATAAGGTGTTTTTGAGAGCGACTGCGATTTTAGGGTTTCTTGGGATGGATTCGGCCAATCCACCGGGTTCATCTGACTTTCCGGTGAGGAAATCGGTTGATTCAAAGGTTAGAGATGGGAGTGTGATGAATGGTAAACAAGTTGGAAGTTCGGGTTCGAGGAAAGTAGATCAAAGCTGGATATCGAAGGCGAAAGATAAGAAAAGCTTGAAGAAGTATGATGTTGAGGTATCGACAAAAGATGAGAAGCATAAGGTGGAGATCCCAGATGAAGTTTTCACTAACTCCACGCCATTGTGGGAGGACTTTGTAGTTGGGAAATTTTTGGATCTGGCTCCCCATATAGCAAAGGTCCATATGGTGGTGAATAAGATATGGAGTTATGGATATACAAGTTTGAAGGTGGATGTCTATGAGGTGAATGCAACAACGATGAGGTTTAAGGTCTCAAATCTGAAAGCTCGAGATAAAATTCTCAAACGGGGGATGTGGAATATAGCTGGGGTCCCCATGATAGTCACGAAATGGATACCACAAACGGAGGAAGAGAAAACAGGAGGAGAAGGCAATTCCGATGTGGGCTCATCTGATGAAAGTTCTGTTGAATATTTATTCATGGGAGGGGCTTAGTTTTATTACAAGTACAATGGGATTCCCGGAGAGGCTGCATCCAGAAACCATTGTGTGCACCAACCTTGAAATGGCTAAGGTCTTTGTTCATGTTGATGTTACAAAGATTTTGCCAAAAGAAATTGAGTTCTTAAAGAATGGTAAAGAGTTTATGGTTAATTTTCATTACCCTTGGCTGTTTTCAAGATGCAATATTTGCGATAAGTGGAGGCATACAGGAAAAGTATGTGTGAAGAATGGGAAAGAGAAGAAGCAGAAGGGCGGATCTGCTAGATCAAAGGTTGAAAACACACCAAGGGAAGATATTGTTATTTATTCTAATAGAAAAGAACAAGAGGCTACTGAAAAGGAGTCTATTGCTCTAGGGAATAGGAGAGGAAACAACTAAGAGTGAGTCAAAAATCACAGGCAGACAAGAGGAGAGCGACGTTAATAGCTGGTCTCAAGTTTCTCCAGGGAAAATAGGAAGATCACTAATGAGGTCTCCCCAGATAAAAAATGCTGAAGTTCAGATTTCAACTACAAAATTCTCAATGTTAAGTGTGGATGAAGAGAAAGAAGTTGAAGAAATATAAGAAGTGCAAGAAGAGAAGGAAGATGAAATGTTATCAAAGGATCATGGAAACAAAGAAGAAGAGAGAGGGGAAAGGGAATAAATAAGGGAGAGTGAAAGCGACTTGTTGGAGGATGAAATTTTAGCTCAGCAAGATAAAGGAAGAGATAAGGCAGTAACACAAAAAGTTTAGAAAAGAGTCAAGAAGGCTAAAACTCATGATGTAAATCCAGTGAAGAGCACAAGGTCTTCTAGACGCAACTACTAATATGACGAGTATCTTCTGGAATATGCGCGGATTTAACAAACATTTGAAGCATTCCGTGGTAAAAAAGTGGATTACTAATAAAGAGATGTTGTTTGGCTGTATTTTGGAGACTCGGGTGCAATAAAGGAAGCCAGAGGGAATTTTGAAGTCGGTTTTAGAGATTGGTCCTCGTTAACTAACTATGATGGTAGTAAAGAAGGAATAATTTGGTTGATATGGAGGGATTCATTACGCATGACTCTAGTTTACAAATCGGATCAGTTGATTACATGTTCTGTGGGTTTGCAAAGTGAAGAGGATTTCTACTGTACGTTTGTCTATGCAAGAAATCAGGCAGAGGAAAGAAAAGAGTTGTGGGATGATCTTTGCCATCATCATGACTCTCCTAGCTTTAGAAATAGGGCTTGGCTGATAATGGAAGATTTCAACCAGATACTAAAGGGAGAAGAAAGTTCGGGCTTCTCAAACTTAGGAAGACTCCCGAGTGGAATCAGAAACTTTCAGAGAATTGTTCTTCACTGCAATCTCTCTGATATGGGCTATCAAGGGCCAAAATATACTTGGTGCAATAAGAGAGAAGAAGGTGTTATTTGTAAGAAGCTGGACAGGGTTCTAATGAATGGTATCACTATCCCTCGATTCACAAATGATTTCTCAGTGTTTGAATCAGGAGGCTGCTCGGACCACATGAGATCTAAGATTCGAGTTTGGCCACCAAATGAGAAATTTCGGAGAACTTTCAAATATATAAATGCAATTGGGAGTATGCCTAGTTTCCTCCCAATGGTGAAGGAATATTGGGATACTACATAGGCTTTGTTTCACTCTACCTCAGCTTTATTTAGGTTTTCAAAGAAACTTAAGAACCTGAAACCCTCACTAGAGAAATGGGAAGAGAAAAAATGGGCAACTTATCTAAAAGAGCTGAGGAGGCGTATGAGTTACTATGTGACAAGCAGAAAAGTACGCTTTCTAACCCAAGTAGTGTTAACATACATGAGGAAGCTGAGGCGTATGAGAGGTGGCTGCATGTTGCTGGTCTTGAAGAAGACTTTTTTAAACAAAGAGCAAAATTACACTGGTTGGGTGTTGGGGATCAGAATAATGCTATTAGAACTCGGCAAGCCCATAATACCATTCATTCAGATGCTTGGATGGTAATACTGTAATGAGTCACTTGGGTATCAAGAATGAAGAAGAGAGGTTCTTTTCGGAATTTTTGAATCTGAGCCCTTCAGGGTATCAAGGTACATCAAAGGAGGAGTTACAGAAACTGATAGAGTTCAGATGTACTTTGGGGGATTGTTGAATGCTAGAGACTGAGGTCACGGAAGAGGAGATAAAGAAAGTGCTCTTTGTTATGCCAGCTAACAAATCATCGGGTCATGATGGCTTTCCCCGTGAATTCTTCAAAACAACTTGGTATATAATAGCTCACGACTTCGTAGTAGCTATTCAGTTAGTCTTCAGGTTTGGCTTCTTGCCTAAAGGGGTTAACTCTACGATCTTAGCGCTGATACCTAAGAAAATTGATTCCCTGGAGATGAGAGACTTTCGGCCAATTTCTTGTTGTAACGTTCTCTACAAAGTTGTGTCGAAAATCCTAGCAAATAGACTGAAGGTGCTTCTTCCTCGAATTGTCACTGAGAATCAGTCAGCCTTTGTGAAAGGTAGATTACTTATGGAGAATGTACTTCTGGCATATGATTTGGTCAAGGATTATCACAAAGATTCAATTTCACCTCGGAGTGTGATGAAGATAGACATATCCAAGGAATTTGATTTAGTACAATGTCCTTTGTGCTGGAGAGTTTAGAAGCAATGGGATTTCCAGATAAATTCACTCACTGGATCAGGCTTTGCATCACTAGTCCTTCCTTATCGGTTCAAGTAAACGGGGATTTAGCAAGATGTTTTCAAAGAAATGTTTGAGACAGAGATATTCTTCATCTCCATATTTATTTCTGCAATGCATGAATGTTTTATCTCTGAAGATAGACAAGGCAGTGGCTGAGAAGAAATTTAAATTTCATTCGAGATGTAAGTCCCTCTCGCTTGCCCACCTTTGCTTCGCTGACGACCTGATGGTCTTTGTTGAGGGCTCAAAAGAATCAGTAGAAGGAGCTCTCTCAGTTTTTGAAGAGTTCGCTGAGTGGTCAGGTTTAAACATCAGTAAAAGTCTACAATCTATATTGCTGGGATCTCAGATGATGAGAAGAGGAAAATTTTAACAAACTTTCCTTTGAAAGAGGGTGAGCTTCCTGTTAGAAACTTGGGGCTCGCATTAATGACACAAGCTATGAGGAAGCATGGTTACTTGTCTCTATTGGAGAAAATAAGAAGTAGAATCAATACCTCAACGTGCAGATTTCTGTCCTATGCAAAAAGACTGCAATTAATCAATTCGGTATTGATGAGTATTGTCAACTTCTGAGCAGCAGTGTTTCGACTTCCAAGCCAGTGTAGCAAAGAAGTGGAGCAGCTCTTCGCGGCATTCTTCTGGTCTGGCCCTGAACTTAGATCAACGGGGGTAAAAGTAGCATGATAAATGCACTTCAAAGGGAGGGAAGGCTAGGTTTTTCCCATGTTGGTATGGCCGAGCATAAAAGATTTGAAAATGAATTCAAAATAAGAAAAAGGATGTATGTAGGGTTAAAGAAGAAGGTGGGTTGGGGTTGAGAGCTCTTAAGGATATTAACAAAGTATATGGATTGAAGCTTATTTGGAGAATGTTATCTGGTAATTTGATTTGGGGTAAATGGATCAAAAATAATCTGTTAAAGAAGAACAAAAATTGGGAAGTGAATATGAAAACACAAGCTGGCTCTTGGATGTGGAGGAAGATGATAAAGTTGAGAGAGGTTGCGAGAAGTTTTTATAGGAAAAATATTGGTAATGGTCGCCATACCTCTTTTTGGTATGACAGATGGTCACAGCGGGGTGTTCTCTCTGATTTATTGGGGGAGAGAGGCATTATTGGTATGGGCATAAGAAGAGATGCTACAGTTGAGGAAGCGATATTATGTTCTCATAGAAGAAGGCATCGCACGGTGCTACTGAAGGATATAGATGATGAGTTGAGTAAAATGAAAGAATATATGAGTAGTGTGGAGGAGGAAGTTAGTTTTTGGAGAAGGGAGTCAAGGTTTAAGCATCAATTTTTGAATCAAGAGACTTGGCAGTTGTTAAGAGAGACTAAAGCAAAGTGTAGTTTGGCTCGGGTATATGGTTCTCTCAAGCAATGCCTAAGTTTACTTTCATGATGTGGTTGGCAACATTGGATAGACTGTCCACAATGGACAGAATCTCGAGCTAGAATCTGTTAATCTTTTGTAACCGCTTGAGTTACACAAATATCGCAGTGTGTTACACACAGATATGTTAATCTTCTACAACCGTTTGAGTTAAACAAAGATCACACTGTGTTATACACGGATACGATAGAAAAATAAGATAAATGTTTCAGACTTATTCCAGAAAGTTTATATTCTGAAAATACTTTGATATTATTGAGATTATGTGATATATGTTTACAGCAAATGATTGACCTTTATATAGAGATCAAATCATTCTAAAGAGACACACCTCTTCATACTAAAAGACATAACATGAAGAGTTACAACTCTTTGTGTAATAACTAACTAATGTAAATGTATTAAGTAGAGATTATATTATATAGTTTAACAGAATCCAGGTATTGACACCACATGCTTGCTAAGCAAGAATACACCAGAGTTTAGGGATCACCTTTTCTTTGAGTGTTCTTACTCCTCACATGTATGGGCCGGGAACACTTCACTAAAGGAATTATAAGGAACTCATTTACCAATATCTGGGCTGATATTATGCCTCTGATTACAGAAGGGAATATGGAGAAGATGAAGTTATTTTGTGTCAGATATGCATTTCAGTCAACGATGTATGCGATGTGGCGAGAGAGAAACAAGGTTAAGCATGGAGATAAACTGTTGCCCATGACAGTATTGAAGAAGCTGCTTTATAAAAGGATCTGTAACAAACTTAGCCTTTTAAGATCTAAGGGAGTTAAAAGAATGGAAAGTGCTTTAAAGTATTGGTTTGAGACAAGAGAGTGAATTTTCTTTTTCATAAGAGTTTTTTGGAGTATAAGAAGTAGTTGGTACCTGTTCTTACTTAATCATAAGATGCACTTGGATGTAAAAATACTTTTTGATGAATAAAGATTTAACATTCATTCATAAGAAGATATATAAACGAAATATAATATATAATCTAGCTTATCTGATTAGTGGTTTTCTCCTTGGTTCATAAAGAAATGGGTTTTCAAGAATCTTATGCAACTCTGGCGTAGAAATGAGTAATGGCCGATGAATAAAAATTTAACATTCATTCAAAAAAGATATATAAATTAAATATAATATATAATCTAGCTTATCTGATTAGTGTTTTCTCCTTGGTTCACAAAGAAATGGGTTTTCAAGAATCTTAGACCATGATTAACGCATGTTTCTTAAACTGGGTTTTTTAGGAAAAGTTAAAAAACTGTTTCTTAGTTTTCTTAAGAAAACTTAAGAAATGGTTTATTAAAAATATGAAATAAGAAACTGTTTCTTAATTTTTCTTAAGAAAACTAAAAAACAGTTTCTCAACTTTTTCTAAGAAACTCAACTTAAGAAACCTGCGTTAATCATGCCCTTATGCAACTCTGGCGTACAAATGAGTAATGGCCGACGGCTGTCACCATTTCTTATTTTGGCATCAACTTGTTTTATCCTTTTCTCCCAGCGGATCCGAAATCTGAAAAAGAACCTTTTGTATTTTTACAAACATTGCTCATATTTATATAATATTCACATATTTGGAAAAAAAAAATTGGGAAATAATTATATATATACATATGTTGTCATTCTTATATATGTCTCATAAGAAGTTTTTGAATTAACCATACAAGCGTGGTCGAGTGGTAAAGCGAGTTTGGAAAGGTGTTTATCACTCTATGTTCGAAATCTACGAAACTCAGATTTATCCATTTGTGTGATCATGCGACATTGTTATTTATTTTCCATTGCAAGCAACTAGGCCTCTCTGACGATGATGGATAGCTCCCAGGAGATTATTCGGTTAGATTTCGCCCCGGCGGATATCCCCAGATGAACAAGAAAAAAAAAGTTTTAAAATTGATATGAAATATTGGGAGTGTATTGAATCTAAAATTTGAAATTATTTGATTTTTAATGAGTTTCTAGATGATTGTAGGTGAACTGGAAAATTTAAGTGATTTCCGTTAAACCACTCTAGAACTCATATAAAGCTACAAGATATAGATTTTCTGTTTATAACTAATAAATTCCTCTCAAACACTTTAAAAATAGTTAAAACACTCTAAGATTTCCAACTTAAATTTTATTTAATATCAGTAAATTTCATATTGTTTTATGAAATGACAACTTCAATAAAACGAAATTTTAAAATTATTTTAATACGAATCACCTTAAATTTTTAGTTGAATGCACAACCCATTATAAATTCAAAATAAATAGTGAGAATCGTTTTGAAAAGACTTTGTAATATAAGGATGTCTGTACGTATGTTTTCTTTTTTTACATCAAAAGGGATGTTTGTGTGTTTAAATACCGTGACTCAAGTAAGGATATGAATTCGAACCATTACGGGCGGAATGGGTGTATGCATGATTCTATATATTATTATGTATTGCTTTTACTGCATTGTTTAATAGAACTGCTTTAATAATGTGTGCTTATTTCGACGTTCTGGCCTCCTCATGTTACTACACGACGCACTCCCCAAAAGTTTCTTCATTATAAACAAATATTTTCACCATACAATTTTGAAGTGTAGTATATACCGTTTTAATGCATATGTGATCTGTTCTTTTCGACACATATTTCTTATAAAATATTTTTGTAAGTCTTAGTTTTCCTCCTTTGTCAAATGATATTTCTTATAAAATATTTTTGTAAGTCTTAGTTTTCCTCCTTTGTCAAATGATATTTCTTATAAAATATTTTTGTAAGTCTTAGTTTTCCTCCTTTGTCAAATGATATTTCTTATAAAATATTTTTGTAAGTCTTAGTTTTCCTCCTTTGTCAAATGATATTTCTTATAAAATATTTTTGTAAGTCTTAGTTTTCCTCCTTTGTCAAATGATTTTATAAATCCAACCAGATTAAGCTGGTATAGTCCTGGCCTGATTGATTAGATTCGAATATCACACCATATGCGTATATGCACGTTGCTCTTAATCAAATAGGTAGGGTCTGAATACTGTAACCGCATTGATTGTGGACGTTTACGGATACCAATGATTGTGGTTTAAAGTGTTATTAAGAGGTTTGTGCGACTAGTACTGCTGTTAGAAATTGGTTTGTTTAAATACTTATAACTTGTTAACTATAAAATGAAAAATTGTTAAAATTATCACTTTCTTTTTAGCACTTTTCAAAAATACCTTAATCACTTTTAATTTTGTTTTCTAAGAGGAAAAAACACACTTATAACTTTTGAGTTAATTAATCTGACACTTAGGATTTATAGTTATGAGGTGGTGTAGGGTGAGAGTAGAGTTTAGGAATGTAAAATTTAAATTCTAATTAATTTTTAAAAAATTTGCCTCTTAAAAAAATAGTATTTTTGAAAATGTTTCTTTAATAATGGTAAGAATAAAAAGTAGTACAACAAAAGTAGTAAACTTGAAATTCTCACCTATAAAATGCAACAATTGTTAAATAATAAATTAATAATATTTACATTTTATATAATTATAAAAATATTAAAAGTTATATTCTTTTAATAAATATAAAATTATATTTTAAAACTATACTACTAATTTTTTTTTAAATTATATAGAATACTTTTTAAAAAAGTTTATATAATATAAACTAGATATTTTTCTGCGTCATGTGCATACACAATAACTTTTAAAAATAAAAAAAACTGTCAAAAATACCATTTTCCTTGTACCACTTTTCATTTTACCTTAATCACTTTTACTCTTATTTTTTAAGAAAGAAAAACACACTTATTACTCTTTAATTAATTAATCTAAGACTTATGGTTTAGAGTTGAAGGGTAGAAGTAGCGTGGGATAGGGTTTAGGAATGTAAAATTTAGAATTTTAATTAATTTAAAAAAAAATTCTCTTAAAAGTGATATTTATGGATATGTCTTTTTAATGAAGGTAAAAGTGAAAAGTGGTATAAGCAAAGTTGTATTTTTGAAAATTCCAAAAAAAAAAAATTATTACATTAACTTTTACTTAATAAATTTTATTCCATTTTTAAAATTTAAGTTAATCATTTGTAATTGAGATTCTATATAGTTGATGAAAGTTTAATCTACAATAGCATTTAGTTTAATTAAATAAAATTGTTTTATTTTTATGGAAAAATAATTTTATACAGCTTTTTATTTTTGTATTATAATGATCAATATATATTACATTTTTAATGATTTATGTCATCATTTTCTCTTATAGTGATTATAGACTTAAACAATCAACTGGTGAATAATATATATGATATTATTTAAAATAAATAATATAATTATTTAAAAGAAATAGTATATATTTTGGAAAAGTATATAAAGTTTTGTAGATATAGGACATAAGTAGTCTGCATAGAAGTTTTATTTGCAAATTTAAAATTACTATAACTATAGTTTATATCTTAAACATGACTTATAATACTATATATATTATATTTAATAAATTCATAAACATGAGCAGTATTCAAAAAACTATTTCATAGAACTTAAATATAATAAAGAAATACATTTGTACCATTTACAATTTTTATTCGAAACATTGAAAATATATAAA